>APFE030592965.1:0-32525 GCA_000404065.3 Pinus taeda | reverse complement strand
GAGTCCATTTCTTCTTCCATAGCCACTTTCCATTTTTCGCTATCTGTATCATCTACTGCTTCCTGATAACAAGAAGGTTCCCCATCTTCAGTAATCAAAGCAAAAGACGAAGCAGAATCTTCATACCTTTTTGGAATTTTCCTTTCCCTTGTAGACCTTCTTAGAGAAACCGGTTGTTGAACTGTTTCAGAAACTTGCACTGGTTCAGAAGCTTCAACGGCTTCCTTTGTGTCTTTAGCACCTTTTTCTCCGGAGGTTTCTCCTTCCTTTCGGCTGTCACCGAAAGGTCTAGCCTCCAACTGAACTCGTTTATTTTGCGACACCTGTTCCTGTTCAATTCTTTCAACAGTTGATTTTAAAAGAGAGGATTCATCAAATGTTACATCTCTACTAACGACTATTTTCCGCAATGTAGGATCCCACAACCTATATCCTTTCACTGCATAGTCATACCCAACAAAGACATAACATTTTGACTTTGGATCTAGTTTTGACCACTGATTTTTCAGAATGAGAGAATAAGCATCACAGCCAAATATTCTCAAATGTGAATAGTCACAAGACTGACCCGTCCAAACTTCTTCAGGAATTTTACAGTCAATTGCTACTGAAGGTGATCTGTTAACTAAATAACAAGCAGTAGATACTGCCTGTGCCCACAACTCCTTTTGCAAGTTAGCATTGCTAATCATGCTTCTGGCTATTTCCATAAGAGTCCGATTCATACGCTCAGCAACACCATTTTGCTGAGGAGTATAAACAACAGTTTTATGTCTAACAATTCCCTCATCCTTACAGTATTGTTCAAATTCACCTGAAGTGAACTCACCACCATTGTTAGTTCTTAAGTATTTAATAGATTTGCCTGTTCTTTTCTCTACCATTACTTTAAATTGTTTAAAGACATTTAATACATCAGCTTTCATTTTTAGCATATAGATCCAAACTTTCCGGGAGTAATCATCAATAAATGTTAAAAAATACAGTGCACCTCCATATGATATAACAGGGGAAGACCCCCACAGATCAGAATGAATGTAGTCTAAAACATCTTTACTATTATGATTTCCAACTTTAAACCTCTGTTTACACTGTTTTCCATACACACAATGTTTACAGAAATCTAATTCAAGGATTTCATACCTGGAAGAGATTTACGCTTCATCAATATCTGAATACCTTTCTTGCTCATATAACCCAATCGTTGATGCCATAGACGAGTGCCTGCTTCCTCCTTTTCTGACGCAACCGCTGCTTCACCGATCTGAGTACTTCCTTTCAACCTGTAAAGATTTCCAACCTTTTCTGCCTTCATAACCACAAGTGCTCCTTTGAAGACTTTCAAGACGCCATCCTGACCTGTAAACTTATATCCATATGAATCAAAAACTCCCAAAGAAATCAATTTTTTCTTTAAATCAGGTACATGTCTAACACTAGTTAATGTTCTAACTGTGTTATCATACAACTTAATCCTTATATCTCCCATCCCAACAGTCTGACATGACATATTGTTACCCATAAACACAGAACTACCGTTTACATTTTCATATGAGGTAAACCATTTTCTATGTGGGCACATGTGATGCGAAGCACCAAAATCTAACAGCTAGCTATCTGCACCCTGAGAGATATTACATTCAGGTGAAGTTTCATCTATCATACACAATTCTTCAGCAGATAAAACTTCATCAATCATACCTGAATCAACCTGATTCGCTTCGTTCTTCAGGTTTTCGGATTCCTTTCGTTTCCAACAGTCCTTCTTCAGGTGTCCAACTTTATTGTAGTTCCAACATTTCGCCTTACACTTCTTTCCTTTCGATTTCGATCTGGAAGTTCCCCTTGGTTTTTCTCCTCTTTCCTTTGAGCGTCCTCTAGCGACCATGGCTTCTGATGCAGTTGTTTCAGTGTTGGATTTCCTTCGTACTTCTTCAGACAGAAGAGCTCCCACGATTGATTCAAACTTCAAAGAATCAGCAAAGCTAAAGCTGATTGAAGTTACGAAGTGATCCCACGATTCAGGTAGAGAACACAGCAAGGTTATGGCTTTATCTTCTTCCTGTATTTTGACTTCCATATCTGTTAATTGACATATTAGTGTATTAAAAACTTTCAAATGTTCTGCAACGTTTGAACCTTCTTTCATTCTAAGGCTGTATAACTGTCTTTTCAGATAAATTCTGTTGGTCAATGATTTTGTCATATAGAGATTTTCAAGTTTCTCCCACAATCCTGACGTCGTAGTCTCTTCAACAATGTTGAAGAGAACTTCATCCGCTAGATATAGCCGGATGGTACTGAGAGCTCGGGCATCCAAGTCCTCCCAGTCTGAAGTGGTCATGGTTGCAGGTTTTTTAGTCGCCCCATCCAATGCCTTGTGCAACCCTTGTTGCACAAGCAGATCCTCAGCCTTCAGTTTCCAAAGAGCAAAATTGCTCTTTCCGGTGAATTTCTCCACCTCAAATTTCGCATTCGACATCTTGGCCATTTATCCTTTCTTAGGGTTTCTGACTTTCTAGGGTTTTATATTCCTTTAAAAAACAAACTCCTTATTTCTCCAACTAAAAAAAAAACCTGAAAAAATTTATGTTCTTGTTTCTTTCCTTAAACAATAAATCTGTCTTCTTTTCCTAAAACCCTGAAAAATTTTTTGTTCTTGTTTCTTTCCTTAAAAATAAATCTGTTTTCTTTTTCCTGATTTTAAAGACCTTTTAAAAAAAAACTGTTCTAGTTTTCAGACTGCTTTCTGGGACAAAAAAAATTCTGAATAAAAAAAAATACCCGGATTTTCTCTTTCAGCCAGCACAAAAAAAAACGTATGGCCTCTTCACGCAGACTAGAGAGCAGGCAGACACTCTACGCCTTTATGCCCAGTTCTGCTCTTTCAGGGAGACCAGCACACACAACTCTTCAGTAGGCAGACAACAATTCCCTCACAGAACGACAGGCAACCAGCACATGTAGGATCTTCTTTACGCTGACAGACAGCCATCCTTCTTCATCCACAGCAGCAGCCTTCTCCACGCAGGCTCTGTTCAGCATGCACAGGCTTCTTCACATTCAGGCTGGCTCACGCAGGCTCTGTTCAGCACGCACAGGCTTCTTCACGTTCAGGCTGGCTCACACAGGCTCTGTTCAGCACTTCACTGTTTAGCACACACAGGCTTCTCTTCACGTTCAACGACTCCACTGATTACTACTACACGCCCAGGTTTTGGACTCATAGCTCTGATACCACTTGTAGATCAAATACAGATTAAATCGATGAAAGAAAACCAAGATATGAAATTGTTTTATTAACTGAATGAATGGATCGATCAGATGATTCTCCGCACTGCCCAATTCATGTGTTATTACAAAATTTTTATATCATGTTACATAACTGAATACAGTTCTGCCCAACTACAATACAGTTTCGCCTAACTACAATACGGTTTAAAGAAAACCTAACTATACAGTTAAAAAACCTAACTAAATTTGTTGTCAAAACTAACAAAAGTGCTATTACTAAACGGTTTACTCCGAAATTATAGCGATGTGACATTTCCACTCAATTGCCTTCACAATCCTTAACACCATGATATCATCCCTTCTTGACGTCGAAAAGTAAGTGAGAGCAAAGAAGAATACTAAAGAAATTTTCCTTTCTTGCTAAAAGCAAAGCAAGCAAAAAAAAGAGGTAAGAGCAAAGTCAGCAACAAAAGAGAGGTACACTGGAAAACCACGCCATAAATCCTGCAGTTATAAAGCCAAAGCAGTTGATCTTCTGAAAAGAAGGTTAACGAAGAGAAAGAAAGGTATAATATTGTCATTGATAATACACTGACAAGGAGGATGAGGATACCACTGATGTTAAGAAAAGTCAATGATTTTCCAATTTTGAATGGATGTGTTTGCTTAGATTGATCATCATACAAGGGAAATTATAGCAAGATTGCTCGACATGGACAATTGCCTAGTGGAATTTGGTTTCTTTGGTAGAATTCTAACTTTATGAGGGTGATGACAACCTGATGAGCACCTGTGGGACTTCAGATCTATGGAGGAAAAGAGTAGCTAACAATCAAAATTTTGTAAACTTTTGCAAACTTCTTTTTTGAACCATCTTGTCAACAAATTTAACATTTAGCTTTTGAATTGAGGATAAAATAAGAAGTAACATTTTGAAATTTGTGTTGAAAGGAGGGTGCTGATTCATACACTCGATAAATTATTGTCAAGACTTAGGAGTCCTAACACTCAGGGCCATGATAAATGTAATTACCCACATTAAGTTGAGACGGTAGTTAACTAACTTAAGTGTATAAAAAACTTGTAGTGATTTATGCAACGACTCATCCACTAAAAAACACATTCTCTGTATATTTGTTTCTCTCTTATGTTTATGGTTGTGTATCTCCAAAAAAGCAACACAGTCTAGTTGGGGATTGCCCAATCTGTGAGCGGTGACAATATAAAAAAAATCATATGAGAAAAGTATCTTCGAGAAATGAAACTAGTGAGAACTTGTGTGACCCTCAAAGTTAGTGCAGAAAGTAGTGTAAGTACAAGTGAGTTTAACGTAGTAGTAACTTGCAGTGTGATTACAATGTCTGAATAATGAATGCCAAGACACTTACACCAATTACATTCTCTCACTGTCAGGTATCAAGTGTTGCTCCAGTGGTAATAGATGCTATTCTGCCTTCCCAATCAAGTGTCAAAACTCTAAGTTGGTTAACCATCTAGATGCTAGTGCCATCAAGTGTCGAATGTCCGATGTCTCACCTATCAAGCTACCAATTCTATGGCATCAAGCTGAGTCAGATCAGTCAAGTTGAATCAGCCAAGGAACTGTCTTGATGTACAAGCTTCAACTACTTCTCTAATCAAACCTATGTCACAAGGTTCGTTGAACTTCAAACTTGAGGTTCAAATTTTGACGAACTTAAAAAGAAATTGAGGTTCGGCGAACCTCATCAAACCTCATAGTCATTGACCATGTCCATAGATGAAAACTCATAACCTCATGTCAATCTATCCCTGCAATTTCCATATTCGTGATAGCATTTTTTATGTTTATTGATGTTGATATCTTACTATTTTATCCTATATTTTATTTTAAACTTAATATATTATATATATAAAAAAATCTATATAGACGAACGTAATGGCAAACCTCATTAAAATATTTGAACACGAACCGAACCTAATCATTGCCAAACCCGAACTCAAACCCAAACCATGTGACTTTGAATCAAACTAACCATTTAAATCTTTGTCCCTAGGAGAGTAGAAGATGGGTGCAAGAAGATAGGGCCTTTGCACCCAGTACTGGTTGCAACAGCAGCGTCAATCATGGTTTGGTAATAGAAGTTTGCAAGCTCAATTGAAAGGTTGACATGGCATCAAATCTACAATAGTTATATCAACCTCCTTTTACACCCTCTACTTCCAAGAGCTATCAAGGGTTATTTGGGTTCCAAGACTAATCCAAGGAGTGGAAAGTGAGGAAGTTGCAGCTGGATCAATATTGGCACTGGAAGGAGAAGGTGCAGCAAGTGGTCTAGAAAAGATCTCAGCTTTGAGTGCCATTTTTTTTCCATTTGGCACTGTTTCTTTTATCTCATCTTGGATGGCTTTCATTTCGTCCCAGGGATAGGAAGAACACAGGCAAATAGTAACATTCTTCATTTGCAGTGTTGCAGGGGAGTGCTCCCACCCCCTCGCTCCCGCTCCCAATCTGCGCTCCAAGTGGGAGCAACTCAGGAGCGCGCTCCCAATAAAAAAATTTGCGCTCCCTGCCAATTTAGGGAGCAACATCGGGAGCATCACTCCCGTCACTCCCAGAGCGAATATTTAACGCTCGAGAGCGATCGGGGAGCGATCGCTCCCGAGCGTTAAATGTTCGCTCTGGGAGCAAATCGACGGACGACGGGAGCGATCCGGGTGGAAAAACGCTGCAGACGCGAAAAAAATTTATAATTTAACAAAAAAAAATTGTTTTAAAAGCCCAATGGGGCAAACAAACATTTCATTATCACTTGAGCAAGAGAAAGAGAAAGGAGAGCAAGAGCAAAGGAGCAAGGAGAAGCGAGGAGCAAGTGCTGAGGAGCGAGGAGCAAGTCTGCAGAGAGGTAAGTAACTTAGTAATTTAGTTAGTTTAGTTAGTTTAATTTAGTTAGGTAGTAATTTAGGTAGTTTAATTTAGTTTATTAACTATATTTAGTAAAAAAATAATGAATCTAAATTAAATTAATAGATTAAAATTATTAAATTAATTAATATAAATAAATTAAATTAATTTGCAGATTCAAAAGCCTACAAATATCAAATATCATGGACCTGGCTATATTTCTTGGGATTTTCCTCTTCTTGGTCCCTTTTATGGTTATTATGGTGCTAGATAGTAGGAAACGGAGGGGCCAAAATGAAGAGGGGGATGAAGAAGCTGGAGAAAGTCGAATTGATGAAAACGCCGGTGAGGAGGAGCTGGAGGAGGGTGAACATGACTCTCAAAAGACTAAACAAGACCAAACCCCATTGTGGAAATATGTTAACTGGGCTGAAACAGGGAGAGGGGGTGGAACCACTAAATTTCATTGCCCCCATTGCAACAATGATTACACAAGTTCATACACCCGTGCTAGAAAACACCTCTGCGGGAAAAGGCCATGGGATGGAGACAAACAAATAGGAATCAAAACTTGTCCAGCTGTGTCAGCAGCAAATAGAGCCAAATACATAAGGGAAGAGGAAGAAGCCCAATACAAATCAAAAAAATCAAGGGGTTTCTTTGAACCAAGCTCACAACCACAAGCACAAAGAACTCCTTCAGCATCCTCCCAAGGCAGTGGATATGGAGGCACAGGGCCATCATCTTTAAGGCGTAGAACCATATCAGATTTCCTTGATGAGGGGTGTAGGAATGATGTGGATTCAAAGGTTTACAGGTTTCTCTATGCATGTGGGATACCATTCAATGTTCTTCGCTCACCTTATTGGAACGAAATGGTTTCTTCCATAAATGATGCCCCTAAAGGATACAAGAGCCCTGGGTATGACAAGGCAAGAACCGTTGGACTTGATCATGAAAAAGAAAAAATATCACATTCTTTGAATAGAATGACAAGTTCTTGCACTAACCATGGGGTGTTCATTGTATCTGATGGGTGGACAGATGTAAAAGGCAAGCCATTGATAAGTGTTCTTGCTGTGTCTGTTAGTGGTGCCATCTTTCTAACTGCACATGATTACTCAGACAAGTTCAGGACTGGCATCAACATTGCAGAAGCATTACTTGAAACAATTGACCGTATTGGGCCATACAATGTCATCCAAGTCATCACTGATAATGCTCCTAATTGTAAGGCAGCGAGAGCAATTATTGAGGATAAATACCCAACATATTTTGGTCTGGATGTTTGGTTCACACATTGAACCTTCTGATGCATGATGTTGTCAAGAACAAAAATGCACAATACCAATGGATTGGTGATTTGTACAAGAAAGACAAACAAATGATAAAATTTATTACAAATCATAGCAATACACATGGCCTTTTCCGCAATCACTCGAGATTGGAGTTGTTGAAGATTGCGAAGACCAAATTTGGTAGCTATTACCTCACCTTCAGGCGCCTTTTGAAGTTAAGAGAGTCATTGGTTAGCAAGGTATCAAGTCCACATTGGGCAGTATTAAAGGAAAGGGCTACAAATGCAACTAACAGGCAAGGTTTTGAACTGGTGGAGGAGGCCACTCTTGATGGTCAGTTTTGGACAAGTGTGAGGCAAGTGTTGGATTTCACCAAGCCCATTTATCACATGATTCGGTTTGCAGATACAGACAAACTAGTGATTGGCGAGGTGTATGAGCAGATGGATACCATGTTGCGGCAAATAAAAGATATTGTTCATAACAGAGATCCCGACTTGTAAAAAATGATTCATGATTTTGTGTGTGTACGGTGGAATAAACTTAATCTTCCACTACATTGCTTGGCGTATATCCTTACGCCAAAATACTACTCTACATCTTGGTTGGGCCAACCTACACCAGGGGGTGGGATTAGGACCAAACCCCATTTAGATGCAGAGGTAACTAGTGGATATTTGCAAGCATTGGAAAAGTTGATACCTGACAAGGAGGAATGTGCAGCTGTGCACTTTGAAATAGGCAAATACTTCAGTGGCACTGGTTTGTATGGTAACTTCCATGCAATGGACGACAGAGATAGATTTGATTCTCTCACATGGTGGGAAACATATGGCGGTCAGGGACTTTTGCCAAAATTGGCAACAAAAGTTCTTTCACAGGTTGTAAATACTTCTTCTGC
Source organism: Pinus taeda (assembly GCA_000404065.3). NCBI lineage: Eukaryota > Viridiplantae > Streptophyta > Pinopsida > Pinales > Pinaceae > Pinus > Pinus taeda. The sequence continues at coordinate 24,208 of APFE030592965.1, read as the reverse complement.
AGAGAGGTGTTGGAGCACCTACAGCTACATACATAATGTGAAAAGAAACAGACTCAATGAAAACCGAGCAGAAAGCTTGGTTTATGTGCAATACAACTTGAGGTTGTTCAGTCATTACTGTGATCGGGTTTATGAGGATCCCACATATAAAATTTGGGACAATCACCCAGAGGATGACAATTTGGAGGATGGCATTGTACATCTTGAAGAACTGGAAGAGGAACTTGTAAGGGATGAAGATGAATCAGCTGCAGTAGCCATGCCACCTCCACCTCCACCGTCCAGTAGCAATGCTCGAGTTCCGAGTCTTGTTCCTTTGCTGTTGCCACCTCCATCTACACCCTCACGTGGAGGTTCTAGTTTTGGTCGTCGGTTTGTGCGGGAGACTCCTAGAAGACCACCACGACCTGCTTATACTCCTGGAGACTCTCGTGGCAAGGGCCACATGTAGATTTACAGTTTAATTGTCTTTTCTAGTTTCTATTAGTTTTCATAACTGTTGAGTCTTGAGTCCTTGACTTTTGACTTTTGACTCTTTCATATCATAATGATATTTTTTGTAAACAATATATGACTGTGACAATGAAAATTTGAAGTTTGAAGTTGGCAATTATAACCCATTGGTAATGATTGTGAATTATGAATATGATGCTTCGTGAAAGACTAAAGTTGTTTAATTTCATTTCATTATTCATGTTTCATTTTATAACATTTCATTTCATGTTAACAGTTAGAAGTTAGGACTTAGAAATATCTGAGATATTACTTCTTGTAATGGTTAACCGTTAAACTTAGCTTACAAGTACAACTTTGGTGATCAATGATGATAAATGTTATATATTGAATTTTCAATTTTGAAAGCTTGAAGTTGAAACTTTAAGATTGAATTTGATGAATCATGATTCACGAGACTCATTATGTTGCAGTTGTAATATGTATTTTACTAACTTGTGGACATCGTTGATGAAGATTATAATTTCTAGAATCTAGATGATTGATGTGATATGGTTCAATGATCAATCTATGTTTTTTTTTATGTTTTTTATATCTAATTCATCATTTTACATGTTTTTGTTGACATATATGTATCATAAATTAAAAAATATTAAATATATATATATATTTTTAAAAAATTGCTCCCGGATTCACTCCCAAACCAGGAGCTTCTGAAAATGGTCGCTCCCGCTCCTGCTCCCAAGTAACATTGTTCCTGTCTATGTGCACAATGTAATATTTTATGCAATTGCTGTGTTATGAATAAAAGATATGAAAATAATACAACTAAATAATAATTAGTTGTATAATAATTTTTTTAACAGTAATGACCCAATGACTAAGCAAGAGCCCAAACATCCCATATTGACCACAAACGGAGTGAAAACTCCCTATGGCTACCTACTCCTTGAGCCTAATCAATACAGGCTAAAGCATGCCTCCAGAGACTTAAACCTAGGTGGGTGGGGTAGCAAGCCACAATCCCAACCACTCAAGCTAAGAACCATTGGCAATAATTTGTTAAATAATAATCTAAGTTATCAGGATCTAGATCCGGATACGGATACAGATCTGTCAGATTTTTTAAAAGCCAAGATCCGGATATGGCGGGGAAACGGCATGTCTATAGTAATAAATATTTTCCATAGTATGGAAAAGGCTACAATATTCATGGTTACTGGTCTAACCTCTATTGATACAATCTGAAGATCTCAGCATGCAACTACATCATTATGTGAAGACAAAATTGGCCATCTAAAATAACTTGTATGTGGATTTAATAGGGGTGACTTCCACCCTCGCAATATACTTTTAGGTCTTTAGCCGTTAATATGTTTCCTTACTTTCAAAGAAGATAAACATTGACAATTATAATTTATAAAAATACAAAAGTTTAAATATAATTATATTTTATGTGATATAATAATAAATATATATTTTTCATATATGATATAATAAATTAATATATTAATTTAATAGATATATATAAATTTTAATAATTTCTATTTATAGTGCAATATATAATTATAAATAAAATATAGAACTTTATTTTAAAATTATAATTTTTTTAAAGTCTAAGTTTGAATCTTACTTTAGAAATTAAAATATAAATATAAAACTTAACTTTAAAATACAAAATTTAAAATTTAATTAATATATATGAGCTTTACAATATTATAAATTTATATTTGTATAATATATCTATACTATTATTATTATATGTTATAATTACATAGTTATTAATATATAATAAGTTGAGTTCATTAATATATGAGATTAATGATATATAAATTTAAATTTTTATAGTATTATTTGTATTATTATTATTATATTAAAAGTTATTAGTTGAGCTCCGACATCTGAACGTGAATAATCTCTAGAACGTTATTAAATTTTCCGTAAGTGTCCCCACGTTCCAACGACTCTCAGCCCTTGGTTTCCGATACCATGGTATTTCTAACATTACTGATATGCTCCATTGGTGATGGGATGACCCAACAAGGGTGCCTGCCATGGTGGCTACGACCAACCCACCAAATGCATTTTACCAGCCAGGTATTAAGCTAAGTATTATTTGGGAAATAACCTCTTACGTGAGCAAATGGACCCAAATCTAGGTATTTATTCAGCGAATATTAACAGAGTGTAAATTCAACAAATATTAATAGAGTATTAATTCAGTGAATATGAACTTCCCGTGACCAAGGGGACCCAAAGTTAGGAATTAATTCAACGAATATTAACAGAAAATTAATTCAGTGAATATAGGTATTTTTGTACTGTAAAATTCCCAAATTGCAGGAACCGTAGTTTGAATTTCGGGGTACACATTATGGTGATTTTTTTTTTGATATGGGTCCCTAGGCAGATCCAAGCGAATCCGGATCTTGATCAGATCTGGGGCTCCGCGAATCCATCCCCCAAGGCTGACAGATCCATAGATAATAATTAATTAATGAAGAGGCATGTCTCTAAGGACATGACCGTTCGTGAAAGGGCACCTGCTTATATATATAAGTGGGCCTTCATTTGTAACAATTCCATCATTTCATGTACAGTGATGTGTGGTTTGACGGTAAGTCACTTGGGTGAAGCCTGGGAGACCAAAGTTCAAATCTCATTAAGTACACTGACCTGCTGTGGTGGAAGCTAAAGGGGTAGATTCCCTAATCCCGTCTTGGTGGCACGTGAGTCTGCTCTTGCTAAAATCATAGGATCTTAGTATACCCGACTTGCAGGTGGTTGGATGTACTCCTGGTGTTATAGAGGCAGCTACAAGGATTGATCCTGGGTCTCCCATAGATTAGGACTGGCAGTTACCGATTCACCATGTGGTTAAAAAAAAAAACAATTCCATCATTTCATATCTCACTTGTATTCAAACATTCTCATATAAATATATTACCAGTCCCATGATGGACATTCTTATATTTCGGATATTCTATATATTCTGCTGTGTATATGAACTTTGTTCATCACATGATGCCTCCATATATTCCTCTTGACAATAAATAATTACACTTCACTTTGCCCCTCCCAATATCATCACAATCGTTCCAAGTAACATCTCTCTATCTAGACATGTCACCTAAGGCATTGAAAGGGAAGGTTGGAAAATCAACAAAACTTCATAAGATAATTTTGATATTCCTTTGCAATTATTTTCCCAAAATATTCTACCTCTTAAACCACTACAACTCTACCAAATCCTCCAGAGTTGTTCTTTCAGTGGTGAAAGCCCTTTCCCTGCACCACCACATTGTCTAGAGTGAATTCTAACCTCTCTCAAATATGGTTTTCTCCAAAATAATGTTTTCAGCAAGCTACATGAAGAAAATGAGTAATAGGCACAATCAGATGGAGTAAAAGGTAACTCTCAAGATTAGAAATAGTATATATAGCCTTTTTTCACGTTATGGGATCTGCAAACTTTTTTGGTATAAGCATCCTTGTTTGCATAGGTGTGACTCAACAAGTTTGTCAAGTGACTCAAGAGCCTTAGTGGTTTCAATCGAGAGATTCACAAGTCAAATTGATTAACTCACTAATTCTTCAACGTCATCCCAGATGTCTCATCACAGCTCAAGCCAACAAAAATCCTCACACAAACGAAACATGCAGGTTCATGAGCACAAGAAGCATAGAGAGATTTGGCCACTTGACCAACATAGAGATGTGCCATGAACATAGCTGGATAATAAGGTGCCTTGCTTTTGCTTGGCTATTTTATGACAGGGCCAAGCTGCAAAGGAAGAATACAATGCTTGGTGGCCCACAGTTGTCTACGAGCTCAAAATCACCTCAAATGATTCATTATGCACCCTTCACAACAAACTTGCGTCTTATGTATCTAATGTATGGCCTTGGGGACTGATCAAGTAGCTTCTAGTCGAAAGGTCACAGCTTTTGTATTTATGCCCCTCCTTGGATTTTGAAATTTTAATTTTTCAAGGGGCATGTTTTAAACATCTATTTATGACTATGTGGTGGCAAGTGGCAACGTAAACTGCAAGTTACAACCCTGTTTTCTTGTGAAAAGCTATATGTACATATTGTAACATTAACGGAAATTTAGTAGCAATTTTATGAAGCCAAAAACAAAAATATATAGTTTTAGATTATAAATGGCACTATCATATTCAACTTTAACTTGTTAAACATACCTTGAAAAAAAAATTAATCAATGGAGGAAGATCCACAGATTTAAAGATTTCAGTCAACATTTCAGACATGAAAAACCTTAAAACTACCAAAAAAAAAAAAAAAAACTTTCTTAGGCACACCATGACCTCCTTTCTAACCTAAAAGATTTTTTCTTACTATCAAAGTATGCCTACACCTTATATTTTTCAGCTGTCTCCTGTATAATCAACTTCAACCAGTGGATAATGTATGTTCTGCAAAATCTTCGATATCTCTATTGACCTGCGGATCAATCAGTAATTCCCCTAGACCCACAACTCCTTTCTATTTCATTTCAGGAAAGATATAGGACATTGTTCCATAGTTGTAGGTGAACTCTACTTGCAGCAAAGACAAATCCCAATGTGTTAAGTGCTCTACAGTAATGCCCAATAGCATGTTTCTAAGGCTTCAATTCACCACCTTTGTCTTCTCATCGATTTGTAAATAAAAAATAGAACCGTACTATAGCTTTTTGTTCAACTTCCACCAACACCAATGCCAAAAATAACTAAGAAACCAAATAGTTTGTTACATGTAACTGTTTAGGCACACTGCAAGTGCACAACTCGCTTGAACAATAAATCATATGTCTTTTACGACTCCTACTAGCATTGCCACTCTTCTTATGTGGAATAAAATCAGCCTTCTTAGAAACTTATCAAGAACAAAAAAGATGGAGTTATCACCTCTAGAAGTGGCAACCTGTAAATTTTAGATAACAATGGTATGTTCTGTGCTTAGCACAATTTACTTCAATGTTCCTTTAGCAGCCCAATGACAGTTTCCAATTATTTCCAGTAGCAATCACATTAACTTAATCACTTTGACAGTAAATACAAATAGAAAATAAAAACATATGCAGAAAACAAGCCAAGACAAGAGGACACCAGATTTGGCAGATGCCTGGGAAAAACCCCAATGTGGGGAAAACCCTTTGATGCACAAAGAGAGAGTACACAAATCAGATTCACTTTCCCAATACATAGTCAAATCAACCCTGCCAAATTATGTAGTCAACTACAGTCCAATTTCAGCCCTAACCAGAAAGCCAGCGCTGGTCAAAACAACGGCAAAACTTCACCAATGCAGCGCAGTCTTCCTTTGTCAAAATCGCCCTAAACAGGAGGTCAAATGCAACCCAAAACAACTCAGTCAGAATAGAGAGAAAACCTGTGTGATTTTCTTGGTCAAAACAGAAGTTAACATGAAGTCAATGCTGGTCAACATGCTCAGGAAAACCTCTATTTCTGTGCCCATAAATGTGGCCTAAGGAAATCGAAATTCTGCCCCAGAAAATGCAGTCAAACTTGGTTAATAAGGCCTCAGTCAACATTGGTCAACGTTGTTCTTAAACTCTGAAATTTCCGCCTGCAATCTGTCCCAGAAATTCTTCCTTTATCCACACATGTGAAAGAAAAAGAGAGAGATGATCCCCAAGTTTACAAACCAATCAGATTAGGAGAGAGAAGAAATGATGAGTGAGTGATGTCCAAATGAGGAGAGAGGTCACTCCTATTTATACAATTCATTGAGGGTGAAAGGACACATATATTGGGCTTCTACATTAAGCTTAGGCCAACCTTAACAATTTGTGCATGAGAGAGAATAAATTCAAAATTCCACTTCTGCTTGTCCGAATGAAATGATCTTTATATCAAACTTGGACCTTTCGAAAAGAGAAATCCAATGCAATAATAATCTCCATCATATGAGTTGTCCCAAGGTGGAATTTGGCCCTAGTTGCCAATTTTTACACTCCCTCTCCACTAGGGAGAATTCCACCTTTCAATTTGTGTGTCATCACTATGCCATCCTGTCATCATGTACCATCTTTGTCATCACTGCTCTGTTGAACCATGAAGTAATAATGCAGAAGTGGTGATCGAGAATGAGTCACAAGACCTTACAGCTCTCCTCTGACAAAATTCAATCCTTGATCCCAAATCAAGCTGTTGAACACAATGCATCCTAGTCATAGGGTGTACGACAGCGCATGATGCGTCCATCGGTAGTGTTATGGTCCCTAACCACTTTCCCCAACTCATTGGCCAGATGAGAGGTACTTCCCAAGAGTCACAGACTCCATGGATAAGATGTATGTTGGGGCATTAGCAAGAGAAGGTGAACCACTCATCCTTCTCATATGCCATAGGAGAAGGTGAACCACTCACCCTACACACATGTCAACCATCATGGGGTATCACAAGGGAAGGTGAACCACTCACCCTGTACATAGCACACCACCAGGGGAAAGTAAACCACTCACCCTATGGTCACTCATAGCTCCAAGAAGTACCTCAAGCCCCCAGGAGCTCCTAGAGCTCAATGTCCAACTCATATGGGAGCCTCTTCGAAGGGTATTTCCACGACTAGGTCTCTCTCAGAAGGTTAAGAATTTGACCTTCCCTAAGGACTTCATGAATATGTCTGCAACTTGCTCATCCATCCTGATGTGTTGGAGCCTTATTGCTCCACATTGTACCATATCTCAAATAAAGTGGTACATGATATCAATGTGCTTGGAGCAGTCGTGGAACACAGGTTTTTCTGAAAGGCGAATCCCACTTTGGTTGTCATAGAAGAATACGGTGGTATCCAACACGTGCTTAAATAGCTCACTGAAAAGCTTCTTCAACCAAACAACTTCACAACAGGCCATACTTGCAGCAATGTATTTGGCCTTAACAATGTTCAAAGTAACCGATTTTTGATTCCTGCTCATCCAAGATATTGAAGCAAACCTCAAAGAGAAGCAACACCCAGACGTGCTCTTACGATCCACCACATTTCCAACCCAGTCAGCATCTGTATATTCATATAGCCTCAAATTCCCGGCAGTGTACCACAATCCATAATGGATTGTGCCCCAAAGATATCTCAAGAGATTCTAAGCCAGAATCCAATGAATGTGATGAGGCTCAACTATAAACTGACTCAAAGTGTTCATAGTGAAGCATATGTTAGGATAGGATTTTAACAATAACATCAAGGCCCCCACAAGTTAACGATACTCAGAAGGATTCGCTAATCAAGGCCCAACAACACTTCCATATAGCTTCTTCAGGTTGAGTTCCATCAAAGTATATACGGACTTGCAATCCACCATACCACATCTTTCAAGCAACTTCACAATGTATTTTCCTTGAGAAAGGAAAATCTCATCTGACTTTTTCCAGACCTCAAGCCCTAGGAAATAGTGCATCAGTCCTAGGTCCTTTGTCTCGAATTCGGAAACCAACTCCCTCTTGCATTGATGAATGAGAGGATCATCACTTGTCAGAAAGAGATCATCCACATAAAGAACCAAAATGAGAGGCCTACCATTTTCAACCTTGAAGTATAGGTTCGAGTCAGTTTCACTCCTTGTAAATCCCGGCTTCATAAGATAGTTATCTATCCTCTCATACCAAGCCCTAGGAGCTTGCTTCAACCCATAGATGGCTTTCTTCAACCTACATACATTTGTCTTAAAGATATTGAACTTCGAACCCCTCAGGTTGTTCTATATAGACTTCTTCTTTAAGCGAGCCATGCAAGAAAGTAGTTTTGACATCCATTTGGTGTAGGCTCTATCCTTGCGAGGTAGTAAGGGCTATGATCGAACAGATGGTGGTATATCGAGGTACCAATGCAAATATATCATCATAGTCCACTCCTTCCTATTGAGAGAAGCCTCGAGCAACAAATCTTGCCTTGAACTTTTCAGCACTCCCAACAGCTCCATGTTTGATTTTGTAAAGCCATTTTAAAGTGACCACTAACTTGTCCTTGGGTCTAGGAACCACATCCCAGACATCATTCTTCATGATCGACTCATATTCCTTGTTCATCACATCCTTCCAGACTTGGTGTTTCATGGCTTCTTTGAATGTACATTTCTTAAATTGTACAATGGTACTCATGGCAGCTAAGTACCCTCGGTACCTATTTGGCTTCTTGCTTTCACGAAATGTTCCCCTTGGTGCAACATGTCTCGCGGCACCTTCAAGAGTATCTTTGAGCCAAAAAGGTCTTTTTCTTGAAGAAGAGGGCTCACAAGAAGGTGGATCAATGGGATCCATCAGGCATCAGATCATCCGTCGGAGATTCATCCTGCTTTCGTGCATCATCATCATTGTCCTTCCTAGGGATAGGAAGATCTCGAACTTTCCTAAGGGAAAAATCTTCATCGAAAGTGAAATCATGACTTATTTCCACTTCTCTTTGACTAGGCACATAGATTCTATATGACTTCGAAGTTTCATTATAGCCCACAAAAGTTCCTTTCTTCAAGATGCATCTAGCTTGTTTCTTTTCTCTTTCGGCACATAAAAATATATGGGGCAACCAAAAATTCTAGAATGAGAAACATCAAGTTTCTTACGAGTGAAAACTTCTTCAGGTGTCTTGAAGTCCAATGCTTGATGCAGGCATCCATTTTGAACATACACAACGGTGTTGGTAGCTTCTCCCCATAAGAACTTTGGTAGAGCTTGGTCATGAAGCATGGCACGGGTGGCTTCTATGATAGTTCGATTCTTCTTTTTGGCAACACCATTTTGTTCAGGAGTATATGTAGTAGTGGTACCCCTCTTAATGCCAGCTTCTCTACAATAGTCATTGACTTCATTTGACTCATATTCCGTTCCATTATCGGTCCTCAATTTTTTGATCTTCTTCCCTATTTGATTCTCAACCAAGGCTTTGAAAGAGCGGAACCATTTGAACACTTCATCTTTCTTCTTTAAGAAATAGATCCATGTTTTGCAAGAAAAGTCATCCACAACAATTGCATAGTACAAATATCATCCCAAAGATGTTACGGGCAACATACCTGATAGATCATAATGGACTTGTTGTCGCCCAGATTGTACAAGCATCGCGACAACACTGAAGATGGGGGTTGTCACTCTGATCCCTGCCCACTCCGTTCTACTTGTCTCCCTACAATAGGCTATGGGGGGTAGTCGTTATGGAATGAATTGGAGAAAAGCAATTTGAGAAACAACTTACTTGGGAGACACGGATGAGTGGCCTAACCACTTGCTTGAAATTAAACAAGATTATTGTTTAAATTACATTTTCTATTATGAGACTAGTGCCTTAATGGAGTCACAAATTCTTGCTTCTTATGAATTGAAACCAAATGATCTGATGGACATTTGTTGCTTGAATGATTGACTAACCTATATGATATGCAAATCCTAAGACCTATGTGAGATGCAGTGAACTTGGTAAATTTTAGTTAAATGTCTAGTCTAATTATAACCTTCCTTTAACTATTTTGAATTTGGGCTCCAAGGTAGGTTGTGGGAAGGAGGCTAACAAGAAGCAGGCTTCTGTTAGGGTTCTATCACTCGATACCTTTGGCGCTGCAAAGGCTGTGGTCTGACAACTGCAAGGTCACTATGTTAACCACCAAAGAGTTGTCAAGGCCCGTCAAGCTAGATAAAAAAGGTTGTCATATGTCTCTATAAACTTAGCTTATGCTAGGAGGTAAACTATTAATGCATATCTAAACCTAGTATGCTTATGCAAGAGATTATGAGTGAAATTTATCTTGAGTTAAGATCTTAAGTTGTTTAATTACTTAATCAGAATCCTTTTAAGAGTACTTAACAATAGTGAATTGAAATCTTAAACAAGATCAAATGCTTAGATATACAAGTGCAAATTTCAACAATATTTCACAAAATACCAAGTAACCCAAGATGCCAAATGCAAACAATAGTCAGTCAAGATGTTAATTACAGATTTATGAAAGTGTATACCAGCAATACTACTTTAGAAAAATCAGATCTTATCAATGTATAATAGCAGTGCATAAAGCACTTCAAATGATGAAACTTACCCAACACATGAAACATAAAATTTTCATTTTGACCAACAATGTGAATTAGCTTGTTTAGATCACTTTAAGAGAATGTATTCAGTAAAATTTCAGATCTGATTTCTTGATTTCCAGCAGTAAGTAAAGACAGATCAGCAAGATACAAACTGCCAAAAATAGATGGCCTATATGCCCAAAAATAGTAAAATGCACCACAACTTGAAAATTTCAATTTTAGGGCTTTTAGATAGTTTGACTCGGCAATTTTCAGAACTGAGATGTTTGTTACAGCAGTGAGTTAATGACAACTCAACAAACTAATCAAGTGAGAAATCAATGCCCAATATTTCTAAAAATAGAAAAATTTCACCAAACTTGAAAAAAAAATTGAGTTATTTAAAGGGTGTGATTCAGAAATTTCAGAACTGATATGTTATTACAGCAGTAAGTTAGTCACAGATCAGCACGCTAAAAATACTAAATATCCTGCTCCAAATGTCTAAAAATAGTAAGTTTTTGCTAGAAACTGAAATTTCAAAAAAATTTAGTCCTTATCAAGCATATGCTTCAGAAATATTTCAGACTTGAATTTCATATTTATGCAATAAATTCTAGCAAGATAAAATGTTAGATCTAGGTCAAATTAGAGATGCCTAAGTGGCCAAAACTTGTGCAAATTTAGATTTTGCAATTTTAATCGATTTTGACCAATTACAATATGATTTTAATGCTTAGATATTAATGATTTAACTGTTGTAATAAAACTTAAGCAAAACAAGGTTTTAGAGGTCAAACCCTAGGCCCAAGAACTTGAAGATCCCACCATTGAAAATAATTGAAACTTTGGGATCGCATTGCCACCTCGAAAATAAGAATTTTGAGACCTTAATCCTACAAAACCGCCAAGTTTTTACCTTTAAAACTTCATATTAGGGTTTCGGGTCAATTTTGGGGCAAAAGAGGTCAATAATTAGAGAACAGGGCTAAGGGAAGCAACTTTGTGGGGATAAATGGGCTACGGTGATATAAAGGGGCACAAGGATGAAGAATATGGCCAAGAAGGGCTAACACTTTGCCCAATGAGGCTAGTGTTGGGGAAATAAGGGTTTCGGGGCTTAGGGCAAGGCCTAAAGCCTAGGGCTTTGGGCCTAAAGGCTCCACAAGGGAGGGATCCACAAGGGAGTTGAAAGCCCCTAGAGGTTTGCGGCCAAGGAAGAGGAGGAGGGGAGGGCTGAGAGAGGAGGGTCAAGAGGAAGAGAGGAGGTCGCGAAGGCTAGAGGAGGAAGACACAAGGGAATGGGGTTGAGAGGAGGAGGGGCTAGCGACATGCCTAGGAGGGTTGAGGAGAGGAGGAGGAGGGAGGTTGAAGCCTCAAAAACCCATGGCAAGGCCTAAAAGAGGCCCTAAACCAAGACGTAGAGGGCAGAAGGAGAGACATTGTGGTTAAAGAGGGCATAACCAGGGCTAGAAGCTCTGAAAAGTTTGAAACCCTTGCTCCAAAAATTTATGCTTCAGCTCTTTGATTTCCGGAAATTTTCTTCCATGGAAGCCCTGCAAAAAATTCCAAGAGACTAGATCTTACACTCAAGGGCCTAGATCTAGCTCTTCTTCCACTTAACTCCTTGATCTAACCTGCAAAAAGGAAAAAAGAGACTCAAACTCCAAATATATACAAAATGAATATAAAATCCCTAACCCAAGTTAGAAAAATAATTTACAAATTTATTTACAAAATATACATGGGTTTTCAAATGGATTTTGAGAAAATAATTTTTATAATATTCTTTGAAAGAATGGCTAAAACGCTTCAAAAAAATTAATGATCATGATAACCCAAGTGAAGATTCAATCCACCATATAAAAACTAAAGATCCAAGCAAAGTAACCCTTTCCCACAGTCTATGAACTTGGAGACCAAGGATCGAGTCCCTGCAAACACTATGTATTATCTCAAAATAATAATCATAAAGCACCACATAGGAAGCTCGTAGTCAATACATACCACAAATCAATGAAACAAAAACACCTCGAGTTTCACCCCAAAGTCTTTTATTATGGTAGAAAAAATAGTTCCCAGTGGGACAATAGTTTACAAAATGCTTTAGCGACAATTCTGACCAAAGATCAAGATGAATAAAGATTCAAATAACTCTCTAATTTATAGATAAATCTTTTAAATGGAAAAATAATAGCTAGTTTCTTTGATCCTTGTCAAAATAATCATGGTCGTTGATAAAAATCTCAAGATCTTTTAATCTTGGCCCTTGATTTCTTATTTTTGAAGAATTTTCGAATTTATTATTTAATTCCATTTTAATTAGCTCAAAATAATTCTTTAGAGCTAATTTCCTCAAAAATTTGACTTTGACTTAACTACAAAGGTCCAAGGGTCCAAATTTTCCTTAAAAAGACAATATTCCTTTGGTGGCGGACCTTTAAAAATTGATTATTTCAAGCCCCGCAAATTTTTCCATTTTGAGAATTTATTTTCCTAAACAATTTAATTTTGACTATAATTAATTAATTTTCTCGCTTAGAATATAATTTTCTTGGCCAGAAAAAATAATTAATTTACACATGAGGGGATTAATTATTTTTTCAACCGTCTAATACATATGTTTTTTTTCATTTAAAGACAATGAGGAAATACACATTCGTCTTAGACCCTCAAGACACATAACCCATCTGCGACTCAACATGATCTAGTAAATCAAGTGATTTGTAATAAAATAATTTAGCCAATTAACTTAAATTATTTCCAAACCATTTTTAGATCAGACTCGACTAAAACACTAGGACTCACCTAATAATTCGAAAATAAATTTGACCCTAGCTTTGGGGGTGTTGGAGGGGAAAAACTCTTCTGACTAGTCGTGTCGAAAAACTCAGGTAATCAATGAGGTTAAAAATCCTCCTAGGATGGAATTCATTGTCAAATTGTAAGCTTACCTAGGTTGTTACATAGAATCACGGTTTTACTGAGATCATTTACAATATATAACTTGCATAATGGGATGACTATGACACACAGACTGTTGATATGTGATCTAATCCTTGTTGAAAAAGTTGGTACTTCTTCTTCCCCAGAACTTTGAAAATTTGAGCGCAACATGACCAATTGAAGAATATCGGTAATTTGACTTTCACTTGAAGGGAATGGTCCCCTTGTATGTTTTCCAACTGTACAACCCTGAAAAACTCCTTCATGATCTAAGTTAAATTCAGGCATCCCTGTGACCATCTTCCTTGCATCAGGTAAGGATTTGTAATGAAGGTGAGCAAATCTTTGGTGCCATAATCTGGATTGAAGAGAAGTATTGCAAGTCATTGCTCTCAATGGACTTCCTCCAACCTGATAAAGACCCTCAACCATAAATCCAAGTGTAAATGCATCTTTTGAGTTCCTTTGCCAAACATGAACCTTCCCATCGATGAATGTCACCTTGAAACCCTTACCTTCCATTGCAGAAATAGAGACCAGGGTTTTTTTCATATCAAGTACATACAACACTTCTTGTAAATGAAGGGTTTGACCTTGATTTAAGTGAAGAGTAATAGCCCCAATTCCTTTCACGAGATAAGTGGCTTTATCCCCAAGTATAATCTCCATATTTGTATTCTTTTCAATCAAGTTTGAAAGCCTCCTTGTACCCAGTGAAGTGCCTTGAGGCACCACTATCAATCAACCAATGATCCAATGTATCTGGAGGAGAGGTGGTGGTAAGGGAAGAAATAAGATGAAATTATTTTTGCTTTTCTACAACATTAACATCTTCAAACTTGGAGTTTATCGACTTCTTGGGAGGACAACCATTTCCATATCGATCAGCAGGAGCATTCCTCTTTCCTTTGTTGTTGAACATCTTGTTCCTTTGATTGCCATTGTCTTTGTAGTTATTGTTATTGTTGTCGTCATCTCTTGGAGTATCCTTGTTGCGAGAACACTCTCTAGCAAAGTGGCCAAACCTATTGCAATTAAAGCATATTCCTTTTCTTCCTTCTTTGAATCTCAGGGTGAACCCTTGACCTTGTCTTCTTAGACTAGCATTGTTCTTCCTTTTAGCATGAGTAGAGAATGCGGTAGGATTGTTTCCATTTGAGGGCTTGTCTCTTTCCACCATCCTAATTTCTTCTTGAGTACATCTAGCCAATAATTCATCAAATCCCGGAATCTTGTCATTATTGAGGATGGTAGTGTTAAACACATCACATTCTCTTGTAAGGCCTCCAAGTGCAATAAGAGTGAGCTCCGTGCCACCAATAACTTCTCCAATAGATAGAAGATCATTCTTGATTTCGGGAATACTCATGACGTAGGATTGAATGGATTCTCCTCTATCCATCTTGATGTCTTTCAACTTGTTCTTGAGAAATTGAACTTGATTTGCATTATTTACTTTGAACATCCCAACCAGCGTGTCATAAATCTCCTTAGATGTTTCCAAATCAGAAATATAGGCAAACAAAGGCTTGTGAACAGAATTAACATTAATTTTCTTAGCTTTAACCTCACCTTTCTTGTACTTTGTTTTTGCAATAGCTGGTGCACTTGAAGGAGGCTCCACCAATCTTCCTTTCACATAGTCCATAGCATCGTTTTCTTCCAAAGTCAAATCCAGATATATCTTCCATGCATGATAGTCGAATTTGTCCTTACGTTTGTCCTCGGATTTGAAGTAAGATGTACTCATGATTGAGGCTAGTTCCAAGTGCTTGTCCAACAACTTCCCTTAGTGATTGCTTTTCTTCACTCTTGCTTGGGCTTTGTCTTCACCTAAGCTCTAGTACCATGTTAATTTTAGATAACATTGGTATGTTCTATGCTTAGTACAATTTACTTCAATGTTCCTTTAGCAGCCCAATGAAAATTTCCAATTATTTCCAGTAGCAAACACATTAACTTAATCACATTGATAGTAAATGCAGATAGAACATAAAAACATATGTAGAAAACAAGCCAAGACAAGAGGACACCAAATTTTGCGGATGCCAAGGAAAAACCCCAATGTGGAGAAAACCGTTTGATTCAATAGTTCAACAGAGAGAGAGAGTACAAAAATCATATTCACTAGCCCTGACAAATTCTGCAGCCAACTACAGTCCAATTTCAACGCTAACCAGAAAGTCAACGTTGGTCAAAACAGCAACAAAACTTCATTAATGCAGCTCGATCTTCCTTGCTCAAGCTCGACCTGAACAGGAGGTCAAATGCAACCCAAAACAACTCAGTCAAACTCAATCAAAGGAGAGAGAAAATATGTTGTGATTATCTCGATCAAAACAAAAGTCAACCTAGAGTCAACATTGGTCAACATGCTCAGGAAAACCTCAATTTTTGTGCCCAGAAATGTGACCTAAGGAGATCGAAATTCTGCCCCAAAAAGTGGCAATCAAACTTGGTCAATAAGGCCTCAATCAACATTGTCCTGAAACTGAAATTTCGGCCTGCAATCTGTCCCAGAAATTCATCCTTCATCCACACGTGTGAGAGAGATGATCCCCAAGTTGTACGAACCAATCAAATTAGGAAAGAAAAGAAATGATGATTTAGTGATGTCCAAATGAGGAGAGAGGTCACTCCTATTTATACAATTCATTAAGGCTTCTTGACCCTACATTAAGCTAAGGTCGACCTTAACAATTTGTGCATGAGAGAGAATAAATTCAAAATTCCACTCTTGCTTGTCTGAATGAGACAATCTTTATATCAAACTTGGACCTCTCAAAAAGAGGAATCCAATGAAATAATAATCTCCATCATATGAGTTGTCCCAAGGTGGAATTTGGCCCTAGTTTCCAATTTTAACACAACCCCAAAACAATCCTTGTGAAGAACTAGCTTTTTAGAAGCAAATGAAAGGAGTTAACTAACGAATGTGCATTGACTTTAGAGCTTTAAAATAAGATTAGAGTAGCATACCATTATCAATTTACCTAATAGACAATATGTTTAGAGTGTTTGTTTAGTATGAAATCATGTTATAAAAATGATATGGAATGCATATCACTAAATCTAAATTTGTGAAGATAATAAGTGCAAGAACTAACTTAAGACCAAGTATGGTT
Organism: Pinus taeda; assembly: GCA_000404065.3. Lineage (NCBI taxonomy): Eukaryota > Viridiplantae > Streptophyta > Pinopsida > Pinales > Pinaceae > Pinus > Pinus taeda. The sequence goes on along the minus strand of APFE030592965.1, from coordinate 7,653 downwards.
TGTATAGATGGCTTATGATGCATTCAAGACTTCTAAAACCCAAGGTATGTTTATGAAGAGGATGAAACACATATTCAATATATACAATAGAAAATTTGTAATTATGTATTTTAATAATATTTTGACTCGCAATGGGGCAATGGAAAATCATCTGCAACATTTGCAATGAATAAGGAAAGTTTATTTGTAAATTTAAATGTCGATGTTGAATGACAAACTGGTTATATTGGATAGTTGTTACAAGGTTATATTAGATAGTTGTTATAGAGTGGTAACAGAGTTAATTGTCAATCTAGCGAAGATGGAATTTGGTTCCCCATACCCTTAGTAAGGTAAAATTGGGGTTGGGTATGTTACATAACTAACCACAATAATTTCATTATAAATTTATGCACATGAGAAATTTTGTGTGTAAAATAACAATTTTGTAATAATGTTTGTGTCTTCGATCTTTTAAAATTTTGTATCAGGCCACTTATATTAAATGATGCCCCAAATAGATAACTAGTGTGTTTGGGATTAATTATCTAAATAACAACCTAATAACCCCATACACGTAACTTTGACCACAATTCAAGGATTTGGTATATCATTTTAATAAATAGGAGTTTCACCCCTTATGTAATCAATCATATCTATTTGTCAATCAAATAATATTATTTCTTGTACATTTTGGAAAAGTCTTCCTCCATTATCTACATTTGCAGATGCAATCTACTCTTATGTAAGTGCCTCCACTACTTTATTCTTTGTCCCTTGCTTTATCATTTGTGCTTCACTCCCATCATATATCCTCTTGCTACCTCAATTCAAAGTTGCATTTGCAATATTAATGTGTCAATTTGCAACCATACACATTATACACTGTATCAAGCAAATTTTTCATCTGTAGAGTACAAAATGGCCTCTTTATTTCAAAGTTCATAAATTTATCTTGGAGAGTAAGGTGTTGTTTTTTGTTAAAGAGTAGATTCAAAGATTTCAATGTATGGTCATGAAAAAATTGTGTAGCAATATCAAAGGAGATATATTCATCAATGTTGAAAAAATCAGCATCGAAAAAAAATCGGCAAGGGTCCAGAAAATGTCTTTTCGGAAACATGAGCAAAAAAATTGACAAAAATCAAAGAACTGCGACAAACATTAAAAAAAATGAAAAATATATTCATTTTTTTCATAATTTTAAATATATAAAGCAACAACAACATGAGATAAACACATTGGCACATAAATATGAAGAAAGTGGAGGCCAAATAAAAATGATACATCGAAGGCAAGACACTAAATCTTGTTAAACCCTAATAGTTGTCCAATCAAGGACTCAAATGTGGAAAAGCAATACTTTTTAGCATCACATATATAAATGTATCTCATCATCATGAGTTATATGTACAATGGTAAACAAAACAATACTAGCACCTAATTATCTGAGTTCAATGCCCTCTCCCCCCTCGAAGGATATAGCATCCACATCTGGTGTTCTCTCCATTTGCTTCATCCATAGTCAGAGATTGTACTAGACATACACCAAGTTAGTAAGACATGACAACTCCAACCTATAATAGTGTTATAAAAAAATTAATGAGCCTCGACTCTTGAGGGTCATAAATTACAATAAATGCAATAGCTAAGTTGAAGTTCAAAGTTATAACCTATTGCGCTTCGTTGAGTGTATTCTCTCAAATACACTCCAATTGCGTTCACATCCCAAAGTGCTACAAGTTCAACTAAGGAATCAAATGGAAAATTTCTATAAATTTGGTGCCCTTGCACCATAGTTTCACCACCAAAAATCTACAACAAAATAAAGAAAACATAATTAAACTTTCAAACAACACATAATTGAATTTAAAAAATCTATAGTTCCAAATTCTAATGATTCATGACTTGTCATTTACGTAGCATCAAGGTGGTCTTTCACAGATAGCATCATCAAAGCCAAATAGTCCAGTACCATCCTGATCCCTCTCTATCTCGCGATTAATTGTGATGTGAGTCTCAAGATCAAGTACCATCCTATTAATACAAGTATGGAGCCCTTCCATCACCTCGCCATCAAAATCAAAGATGCATTTGAAGGAAAATGCAGGGTTGAGGAAAAGTGCTACTACATGAATGGGTCGATGGAGCATCCCTGTCCACAAAATATCAATCACATCCCATAACATCATGTGTTTATTAAATCCAAGGGTACCCTTTGTCCACATAATGAACTCAAATAGTCCCTTTGGCCCAATCCAAGCCTCATACAAATAAGCCATTGCAAGCTTGTCATTATCTACCACTCTCAAAACCTTTACTAAAGGTTCACTAATTGAACACACTTATTCTAATCCTTGCTAAAAGGAGTCAGTGTCCACCAATTTAGCAATGACTCTTCCATCCTCTTTCCTGTTATATTTAGAATGACGCCACTCATTACAAACAAACATTTTCTTCAACTCAAACTAACATTGAAGCAAATATTGAAGAGAAATGAGGTTGGTGGCAAAACGTGTGATCGCAGGATGCCGCAAATCCCTATTTCTGGTGCATATTTTGAGGAGGCTAAGAACAAAAGCATTATTATATATGAACTTGGGGATGCTCCTAGCCATATCAATCAGCTCATTGATGAAGGAAAGATTCTCCATATCCTCAAACATCAAATTGATACAATGTGCAGCACATGGAGTCCAAAAAAATGAGCAATCCCTATCCATAAGCATCCTACCAGTAGCCACATAATTACTTACATTATCTGTTATGATTTGCACCACATTATACAAACTAATCTCCTAGAAGAACCCATCTAACAACTCACATATCAATGTTTGCATCTTTTACATGCACTAATGCATCCACTGATTTAATAAACAAGGTACCTCTAGGAAAATGTACCAAGAAATTTAAAAGGGTCCTACCCTTCCTATCTGTCCAGCCATCAAACATCACTGTGTATCCAGAGACCTCCCATGACTGCTTTAACTCAACCAATCTAGAGTTGATGTCCTTCTTTTTTTCTTAAAGGATTGGCCCCCACAACTCCTCATATGTAGCTCTTCTATACCTTGGGCCCACATCAGCAATAATATCACATATTCGCTGCTAAAATGGATTTCTTTTGGTTATGCTGAGAGGTAAGTCACTCCAAAAAAAGACACCTCCCCATAACCTTGTATGCTTCTTGCTTCTCTCTTTTTTATCACTAACTTGATTTAAGGTTGTGCTCCAACTCCAGTTCATGGAACAAAAAATCATGACCTCTCAATAGGTGAAGTTGTGGAGCCCCTCTCACTACCCTCAGCCTCAAAGCTAGATAGCCCTGAAGATCTGCTTGCATGTTCAACCTTGTTTGCAGCCGTCTCTCCTTTCTTTCTATCCTTTTCATAAATTGCATCATGTGCATCTCTCATAACCTCTGAGTTAGATGAATTACAAATCCAAACACCATGCTCGGAGATTTTGGCCAAATGGTATTTCAACTAGCAACTCCCTCCTGTCATATGTTGGCCACACAATTTGCAATTCAATCGTTGTCAATTTGTCTCATCTTCAAGTTCCCCATACTGCCAAAATGTGTCCAAGGCCTTTGGCATATTTGCAATGGAAATGGATAGATTCAAAATTAAATCCTAGGGCACCTAAAACACAAAAAAATGGCATTAAGCCCTCACTACACAAAAACGAACAACCTCTTTATTTAGAAAATCAATTTTTTAGAGATTTAAATTAGATTATTTTCAATGAAAAATGGCAATATAAGGGTGCATAAAAAGGTTAAAATAAAATCAAGCTCCTTGTGCAATTATGGTAAAAAAAACCCTTACATTGTTTCATGGGCATGAAAATCATAGCAAAATGACAAAAAGGAAGAAGGAAAACGTAGGTAGGCAAAGAGGCAAGCAAGCATATGCCTAGCTGTATTGAAAAAAATCATTAACATGGGGGTATTTAAGAACATACTTGTGATTGGAAGATGAAATGTATGTTTGGTTGAGCTAGCAAATAATCTTCAACCTTTGATCCACTGCAAATATTTTGTTGGTGATGATAACGATTGTTTGGCCCTCAATCACTCCTTGAAGATTACCACAAGCTCTCCTCCTTCCTTATCCAAGAGCAAAAAGACCAAAATGGGAAAAAAAACCCAAAAGATTATTTAAAAGCCCGAAGACTCATCATTCTGATGATTTTTCGTGTTATGGCACAATTTTTCGAGAAAAATCATGATTTTTTCGAAGTGAAAAATAAAAAAAAATTGGGCGCCAAAAAATCAGGAGCAAGAAAACTCACCATTTTTTGGGAAATCAGCAAAAAATCACCAATGTTATCAACATTGATAATAATTGAAAACTTCCCTTTCAAAATACATAAAAACAAAGTCCATTTGAGTACCTCATCTCAATGAAGCATGACTTTCAATTAGAGGATCTTATTAAGATGTTGATTTTTATAAGGAATACAATTTTAAAACTTTTTAAATGAGACATCTATCAAGGGATTTTATGAATTAGGGACAAAGACACTGTTAAAATTGGCAACTAGAACCAAACTCCATGTGGGTCCTTATTTATGGCAGCTAATATTTTTCTTGGATTCCTCTCGTCAAGAGGTGTAGGATTGATCTAACGATGATCCAATTCCAACCTGTATTCATGGAGATATGAATTTATTTGTATTTCTTGACAATTTGTCAAGGTCGGCCAGTAAGATAAAGTGTGTGGCACACCCCCAGCTTAACCTCAATGTTGCATATAAAGGAAGGAGACATTATGCCTCATTTCTCCATCACACATCTCCTCATCTTATTGGGCAAGTGTATAAGCAGCCTCTCTCACACGTGCTAGGAGGACAAATTTTCTGTTTTATGGCAGTGTGACTATTTTACGGCAGCGTTGACTTTTGTGGGTGAAGTTGACTTTTTCTGGGCTGTGTTCAACAAGGTGCATGTTGTTGGTAATGCATTGACCCAAGCATTGACCATATCTGATCTGCGCATTGTTGTTTGGGTGTTGCATTGACCAGTGTTGGCCAAAGCATTGACCAACGTTGACTAGTTAGGGCTGACCGCATGTTGCTGATTTGTTGACTGTTGCTTTGACCATTGACCGAGGGTTGTTTTGGGTTGTTGATGTTTTCTTTTGAAGTCAAAGTTCTTCAAGGTTGACTTGAGGTCAAATTGGAGTTGTTTGACTAGATTTGACTTTGTTGGTTACTGATATATTATTGCTGATATAAAACCACAAATTTGTGATATTGTACTATCTCTCTCTCTGTGCTGAATTATTGAAGAATATAGAAGAATTGATCAAAGGGTTTCCCCACATTAAGGTTTGTCCCTAGCTAGCCACCACATCTGGTGTCCCTTGTCTTGGCTTGTCTTCTGTCGATTTATTTATGTTCTATCAACATTTTACTTTACGTTAATGCGATTGCTAAACTGTGAATTGACAATGGGTTAATAAGAAGAAATTGAAGTAAATTGCTCTAAGGATAGAACATACCATAATTTAACATGGTATCAGAGCTAAGGTGAAGACAAACCCAAGCAAGAGAAAGAGCAAGAGCAATCACCGAAGACTTTTGGAAAAAGTCTTAAGACTTCATGGGTTCCACATCACATTTCCCTGCCGAAGACAAGCTCTGTGAGAAGTCTGACTATCACGGATCGAAGATGTCTCTTGGTCTGACATTGGAAGAGCAGGAAGTGTTGGACTATGTGAGAGGTAGAATTACGGAGCCTCCATGAAATGCATCAGCTGCTACAAGGAACAAGTACATTGAGGGTGAAGTCAAAGAAAAGAAGATCATCCGAGACTCTATTGACAAGCGCCTAGTGGCCTATGTTTCCGAGCCGAACACCTCCAAGGAGATCTACAATAGACTGGTAAGCTTGTTTAAAGTTAGTGATGCAAATCAAGTTTTATTCCTAAAAAATAAGCTGAAGGAAATTAAGAAGGGAAAAGATGAGGATATATAATCCTACTTCATAAGGATCACCGAGATCAATAATGACCTCCTATCAATTGGAGAAGTCATTGCTGACAGGGAACTAATTATCACAACTCTTGGAGGGCTCCCATCCAAATGGTATGTATTTAGAACCACTCTTCTCAACAATAATTGAATTCTGGAATTTGAGGAATTGATGGCGAGATGCATTCAAGAAGAGACAAGGATGGAAGAGAAGGAAATGCCTTCATTTAAAGGCAACCCCATTGCTTTCTCCTCTCATGTTAAAAGGAGAAATAATTATGGGTCTAAATCCAAAGGAAAGGTCAGATCAAAAGGTGGAAGGAAGGGAAGATGTTTCGCTTGCAATAAATTTGGCCACTATACGAGGGAGTGTCCAAATAGGAACGACACATCTCATGACGATGATCAGAATCACTCTCGAGGAAATTCCAACCACAATCAAAGCAATGGCAGGTTCAATGGCAAAGGAAAGAGAAATGTCAGAAATCAAGTGGTCAACCCTCCAATAAAGCAAGGAACTCTAGGTATGAATCTAATGTTGTTAACAATAAGCAATATGAATATTATTTGATATCGGCCCTCTCCACTACCTCTCCTCCAGACTCGTTGGTGCAGTGCCCTGCTCTAGTTGACTGACAAGGATATGAGATTAACATTTATTTAGCCCCAAGGCCTGCACTTTATTATTTGAGGACCTCAGGTTGAGGATTTGGACACATGACGCTATTTATTGGTTGTGATATTAGTGGTTGTGATGTTTATGTATGATCTCGATTGATATTATGATGAAGATAACATGAATGGTTATGTATGTTATCTATTGGTATTATGATGATTGTAACATTAAATGGTTAAGTTTGGTCTTTATTAAATTTATGATGATGATGTCAGTAAAGGATATGTATGCTCTTTATTAAAATCATGATGTTGATAAATTTGATAAATAGGTATATTTCTATTGATGTTACGATGTTGATAGCTGGATGGATATGTATGTTTCCATTGATGTTTTGATAATGATAGCTATGATGGATGTGTCCTCTATGTTACCTACTTTCATTAGTTCAGGCTTACTATGAACAATGATGTGAATGACTAGGTGTTGTTAATAATGCTATTATGACAATGACTAACACTGAGAAACCTTGTTACTGATGATTATTGAGTATGGCAGGAAACCACCAGAGGCACTCGCATATGATGACTACTGGTTTGATGAAAACAAATATATTATTTTATCTTTGAAATTCAAAGTCAATTTTGAAACCTTCTGGATATGTTTATCTATATTCTGATGAGATGTTAGTGGTTGAAGGCACAGATTAATTGCTTGGCCGAATGACTCACATATGGGTGATGGGGTTGTACAAGTGGATGGTACTACATGGGAGGGGTGGGATAGTGTCCCTGATCTCACCCACTAGCACTCCCGCCATGACTTGGGCTGGAAAAGTTAAAACACCTTTTCCTTGAAGATCACAATGTCATGAGGGCAAGTCCCAAAATTGGGTCGCTCATGAGGATTTTACTGGGGGGCAAACATCAAGGCGGATTATTTGATCCCCGACACCATTAGTCCCACCATAGTAGGCAACATAAGAGATCATAGTGGTCTATGGCGTTGCACCTATACTTTCCCCTCATAGTCATTGAATGCTTGAAGGGAAAGTGGTGTGGCACCCTTGGAACTTCAAG
>APFE030592951.1:71318-92031 GCA_000404065.3 Pinus taeda | reverse complement strand
AAATACATAGAGTCCTATTCCTATTGAAACTCTAATTCTATCTCCTCGTGTGCATGATGCTTTCTTGAGCTTTGACACCTGTACCATTTCTGTAGTGGCTGAAATACATTGGAGAGGCATTCACTGAACGAGCTGCCTTGGATTCTAACTGTGCAGATGACTCATTATTTGATGAAGATGTGTGCCCTGTTTTCACGGTCCCTGCCTTCCATCAGTCTTTATTTCCAAAAGAACATGCTTCAAGCTGTTTAATACCTTTGATGACCACGCATAACACCATATGCCTAATGATCTGGATGCTTTGTGAACTGGACAGGTGTTCAACCCAAAATTCCAGTAACCCTACCAGAACCCTAATAATTCGGTCATAAAGTAGCTTTAGGAAGACTTTAACAAAAAACCAAAATATTTTACCTTTTTTCTCCAACACTTACACCTATCATTCTTTGAATGCTTAGATAGCCTTGTATGGTTTCTTTCCTGCCCTTGAGGCATTCCTTTTCAAAATTTGCTGACCTCAGCATCAATTTCATTGTTTTTTTTTTTACAAAACAGTCACCTACAGCAGTTTCGTAGCGCGCTACGAAACTGCTGTTCTTTTCAAAAATACAGTCTTCAATAAATTTATCAAATACTTTGTGACTGCAACAGCTTCGCTTCTGGCTTCAAAACTCCTAATTTATCTTCCTTTTATATGTCGTGCTTACATGCCTCAAAACCAATGAACTTAAGAAAAATAAAACAAAATCTTTGGATAGCACCTGACCTTAAAAATTTGCAACTTTTATTTGGCAACTAACTTACCAAGCTGAGCTTTTAGTTTTGCAAGCTCATTTTCCATGGCTGCAATTTCTGCTACAGTTTTCTCCAAATTAGCCATTTCTTGCTCAGCTGCCTCCCATTGTTCCTTTGAAGATGAAGTTTTGGTTTCTTTAGCAATGGGGACCTTTTTATCCATATCTTTCTTTTTGATTTCTTTTGCTTTTTCTACTTTGGGTAGCTGCTTCTCCATTTCTTTGGCCTGTCTTCTTGTGTATGGTTTTCTTTTCATTTCCTCTGCCTTCTCTACTTTAGGCAGTTGTCTAATTTCTTTTGTTGCAGGTACCTTCACAGCTACCTCTTCCATGTGCAATTGCTCAGCTACTTTGATTTGCCTCCTGGTGACTGGCCTTCGTGGTTTGACCATAAATTCATTACCAGATTCTTCAAACCTTAACCTTTTTTAGGCTTTTGACTTTTTGGTGCTATCAGGTGATGACTAGGTTAGGTCAATAGGCATTGACTCAACCTGCACTGATTTAGCTTGCTCAAAATCAATTGCCTCAAGCAAATCATTTAGACTAGCTTTTGATATAGGGCTTTCTTCCACAACTATTGATTTGCCTTTTTCTCTACTTAGCTGACTTCTGGTTCTGACTCTTGACACCTGCTCAACTTCACTTGGCCCTGGTGCATCTTTTTGGTGCTTGATTTTCTCCTTTAATGACTTAGGTGTCTCCTTTGCTGATGATTTAGGTGTCTCCTTTATAACCACAGACTTCTCTGATTTCCTCGACTTGGTTTTGGGCTTCTTTTGGTCTTTCACCTCCTTTCTGAGCTCAGCCAGAGTAGGTTCTTCAATTCTTCCTTCTCTTTCCCTATCCGGCAATGGAGTGAGGCCTGTCTTGCTTTGAAAGCCGGCCATAAAAATGAAAGAATCCCAATCTCTACCAATTTTTTGCAAACCATCTAACACCAACAACTTTACTAAACCATGGTGAAACAGGGATGTTTCACAATCATCTTTCCTTAACTGGATTTTATCACACATTTTACTAAGGCTTCTGAACAAGTAGAAAGGGATGTCTATTGATGCTTTACCTGTGAAATGCAACAAGAGTTTGAAATGATAGGAATAAACTTTGGTGTACCTCCCCTCACACGTTAGGTATTTCTGGATGCATGTAAGGAGCAGAGCAAAGTGTTCTTTTATGTGACTCCTTGGCACAGCTTTGGTGAGATCCTCATTTACATATTGTTCCTTCAAAAATTCCTTACAGGGACTCATGTCGAATTTAAAATTTTTGAACCACTCTTGTCCTCCTCTAGGAATTTCAGTGACAATAGAAATGGCTTGTGGAGACACAGGAAATTCTAGCATTGACACTTTAGAATTCAAGCCAGTAAAATTCAATGCAAAAGCTTTCGTTACCTCTGCATGTCCTCCCTTCAACTTTTCGCAAAACCTCCAGCAACCAGCATTTTTAAAGGCTCTTGCTACACCTTCATCTCTGAGTGTAAGATCAAACCCCTCTGGCTCTATTCTTAGGCACCTTCCGGATCGATGTACTCTTTTCTCCATCTTGCTTCGAATATCTTCACACAGAGAACTAACAGCAGCTACAATTCAAAGAACAACTTCGGCTTTGGAGTGCAGGCTCGCTTGCAATGATCCCTTTAAATGAAAACTTGGGCTTCTTTGCGTTTTTTCAAAAAAAAACTCGTCATACAATAGGCATATTAACGCATCATGAATACATATTATGACACAGCCATACCTCATAAAATCTCTTAAAATGATTGTCATGTGCGTGATCCTAAACCTGATGGCGGAATGATAACCTATCATGACCTGGAGAAGACATTAACTAACAAAATGTGGACGGACTTAATGACTCATCTCCCCAGACTTGACATTTCAAGAAAACGCGCTGCAAAAACCCCGAATCCCCGATTTTGTAGCGCAGACAATTATGAATTGACAGAACGCGCTATGAAATGGCTGGTAAATGATACACTGTGAAAAGGTGGAAAAATGATTGCGCAGCTAAATTGGCCAATCAGATTGCACTGCGAAACTGCGCAAAATACAAATGACACAAACAAGACAAGACATGCCTTAAACAATAATGATGGAGGGTATCTAACGGTTTTTCACAAGGACTCACATCATTACCTCTTGAAGTTCTAATTTCAAAGTGACACACATAGAAACCTATTCACTTAAACAAAAAATTATTTTTTATATGAAACTTTGGATATATGTGGAGTGTGGTTCTAAGTGATAACACATCTGATTTAGGATTGATCCAATCTTCATCTCACGTAGTGATCTTATATATTTGATCCAAATCGTCCTCTTCTTCATAATCGCATAATGGTTGGTTCCATGTATCACTCACCTTCAGATGGATCTAAGGGAACAATTACTTAGAGCTCTTTTCTTTTAAATATCATCATTCGTTTCTTAAGATTAATTACCTCATCCATGTTAAAGTCCCAATCAATGCCTAATAGTGGAGGGTAAGGATTACTATCATCCACTCTCTTGATCACTTCAAAATTAGCCAAAGTGTTTGATACTTCAATATCCATTGTTACCCCATACAGGCACCCCATAGGAATGGTTTTCTATTGATTGGCCATATGAAGCTAGATAGGAGACCACTGCAATGCAGGTATCCCCATTCTTTCCAAGTTTTTTTTGGTATCACATTCACATCAGAGCCTAGATCAAGAATTACCTACTCCATTTCATACTCCCTGATCTGCGTTGCTAGCATCATTTCATGGCCTATTCATTTCTTACTTATGCCCATTTTTTGTATAGTGCGCAGTTCGGGAGGATTTTTGACCTTACTTGTGCAGTTATCAATTAACTCTTGAAACCCTTCTACCACCTTTCTATCATGTAACAGCTTCATACAAGTCTTCATAAAGGTAGCTAATAGCGAAGGATCCACGTCATGTGCTTCGTTGTTTCCACTAGAATCCTCTTGACTTCCTAAGGTAGAGGCCTCAACGAATCTATTTTTGGCTTCCATAAAGGTTTCTTTATCCCAATTTAGGTTGAATCCAACTTCCTTCTCTGTAGCCTTGCATACCCATCCTTCAGGTTCTAGCTAATTCCCCTTATCTTCTCCTATGGCAATACCACTTCACGTTACTATGTTAATGCCATGCTCTTATTCATGAGGCTCTGCCCTCATCATCTAAATGTTATGTGTAGGTGTTTCCATCTTGTTCTCCTGCAACTTGGCTATTAGTACTGGGAAATCTTCTATAACATGACTGAACTATCGACAATACTAGCAAGAGGGATGTGTTGGGTTTTGACAATCATGCGCAAAATGGCCTGCTTCTCCATAATTATAACAAATGATTTTTCTACAACCCCTTCCAACCCCTCCTCCTCGTCCTCTTCCTCTGCCTTGGAATCCTCCATGCATTGCACCCACATCGTGATCCTGAGGCTGATTTTCCCTCTGAATTCTATACATAGGGGTTCCCTCCATCATCAGTTCGTAGCTCCAACAATTGCACTCATCATGCCCAACTGACTTACAAAAAGAACAAAATGATTATTATGGTGTCTGCACAAATTTTTGTCGTTGATGACAGTTATTAGTCGCATGCTTCCCAGCTACCTAATAGATAACGCACCATAAGGGTACTCCCACACTCAATCCAACGATTTTTTCTGGTTTTAGAGAAAAAGGACCTCCCCCAATGAGGTAGTTATGATTAATAGGACAATGGTCCTTATCATGACCCTGAACCTTACACTTTAGGCACCAAAATTTTGTGTGCATTTCGGTTTGGACTTCCTTTCCCTTCTTCAATCTCTGTAATTCCATGTGGAATCTTTCCAGATGTGATTGAATTTGTTGTACTTCTACATTTGTATCCTGCACTGGTGAAGCTTCTAATCTCATGGAGATCTCCATTGCCTCTGCTTGTGTTCCTATTTTCTGTTGTCACAATGGTAATCTCATATGCGGAAGGAGTGAAGCAATATACCAGTCTCTATGTTGAGTATCTGTAATAGTCATATTAGCTTGTTGAATCAAACATTTTAATCTTTGATCGAAGTCCCATGCAAACTCATCTACCCTCTACTGAATCTTCTTAAACTCTGTTACTGACTAAGCCTGAGATTTGGGCTTCTTGAATTAACTATTCAACACTTGTTGGGTTTCTATCATAGTTGAATTGGGCCTATCTGTGTAGAACTTGATGTACCAACTCAACACTCTCTCCTGCAACGCTGTCACTAGCTGCTCTTTCTTCATGTTGTCATCAATTATTTGTTGTGTTGTTCATACAATATCTAAAACAAACCAAAATTGTTTGAGGTCTTCAGTTCCCACACCCTTAAACACAAACATATTCATCATATTCACCATGTTAAATGACAAAGGTGGAAGTGGAGGTGGAGGTGGAGGTGGAGGTGTAGGTGTGTGAGACGTTGGTGGAATAGATGGATGAGGTATCCCCATGATACCTTGACTTGCAATCTATATCATGCTTCGTGGTATTCTCATAATATTACCTTCATTGTCACTATCAGAAGAGCCTAACAATAGACTTTATTCGGAACCTGATTCTCCATTTCTTCTTAATGCTCTCCCACTTCGCATAGTCCCAAATTTCAATTTAAATACATAACCCCTTTTTTGCACAATAGCATCTTAATCCAGGTCTTCATAGATTTCAAGTACTCACCTCTTGGTCCTTTGAAGAACCTATGCTCCGCTTCACTGTTGCTGGTGGATGAATCGATCTCAAAATCAGTGATGAATCCTCCTAGAATACAATCGATCCAGTGGTCAACGACTCGCGTGATTTTATTTTCTGAAGCCTCCAATCACTTTACCAATTCTAGTGTCTACACAATAGCACCATCAATCATTCATGTGCCCTAACTATCCGCTAAGTTGGATAGCCACTCATGCAATTCATATGGGAAAGAGAAGAAGAATATTTTGAGTTCATCTATGAATATGTATCTATTCAACCACTCTTCCTTCGATAAGCATGGATTTCTATCCTCCTGAGCTGAAAATGAGTGCAGCTTATGATAAATCCACTTCTTGATTTCCTTCGTAGTTGGGAACCACTTATTCAATGTCACACATTCCTCAGATAGATCCCAGTCCCGGCGATAGCACCATTTGTTGGATTGATGGGGCCTGACCCAGGTTCAAAGTTATCTGCGCAAACCAACAAAACCCTAAACTGTTGGCCCTTTCAGAAACAACCTACATAGCACAAGCCACAATCTCACCCAAAGTAGTATTGTGGGATGACAGAACCAGGTTTTTGCATCCAAAAGTCAATGTGATAGATTCCTATGGTTCCTAGGGCTTAGTTCTACCTTTGCAAACCCTATCGCTTATGAAACATATAATTACAGTAAATTCACTTAAACAACTTTCGAATCTTTGCAAAGGACTTTAATCATTCATAACATGTATAAATAGTATTGATCTACCACTTTCGTAAACAAGATAAACATTTATTCATATAATTTGCAATACAGAGCGAGAATACAGGCACTTGTAGAAGCAAGAAATAATACACAGATGCACAAATATTGGATCAAAATAGTCTTTATTAGATGTAATTGTTCAGATACATAAATTTTTTCCCCGCGCACTCAGCTGTAGGGGCCAGTGCACTCAACCTGCGGACTTACCAAGGTCTTCGCGCACTCAACTGCAAGAGCCTTCCCCTTTGCCAAAGTACAGGAAACAAACCTTTATTTCCTTAGCTTACTTCCCTTAGAAATATTTCTATAAATCAGTTAGTTCCCTTCTAGACTCACTATGACTCTTCTATTTATAGAATTTTCACTTACAACACCATGGTCTTCGGACCATGGGCTGGTCTCAAAACCATCCTATCACCTACCAACCTAAGGGACCAAATTTCCTTTGACTTGACTAGCTTCGCGCTCCACTTCCACAAATCCCAAAGACTTTACATCTTTACAAAAAAGGACTTTCAAAATTTAACAAAATTAACCCCAAGGACCCCATACCAACACTTAAGGTCAAATTTCATGCTACAATTAAAGAAGATCACTTCCTTGAGGAAGTTATAATCAACTAGAAACTTGGGAAGGCTCAATGTAATGTCTTCATTGAAAATGACAAGATTAAAGTGATGTGAAAGGTTAATGACCTGGAGCCTATCAGAAGATTAAATGAAGAAGATGTTGTAGAAATTAATGTGTAGATTCAAAATTGCTCATGAAATTTACTAAATCACAAGACTTGAAGCTACTCTACTCATCTATGAAAGTTAATTCACCATCTAAAATAAGAATCATTTACATGCAAAAGGAAACATCACACATACACAAATATTTATATAGGATAAAGAAACTTCTAAAACCCCCTTACTATCTTTATTGCATTAATCAGAGAATAAAGAAGAAATACAATGCTTTCACAAGCTTGAACACACCCTTCACTAGTATAGTTTATCCCTCTGCTTGATTGATTGAACCTGGCCCGACACTTAGCCAATTTCAAGCCTTCCCAATCTCCTATTTCCTGAAATGTTCCCTTGGGAAATTTCCCCCATTATTTAGGAATTTCACACCAAGGAATGCCCAATTATCATAGGCCAATCCTCTGACTGCATGCACCACCTATACAACTTTGATTAGTTTACAACTTATAATACATTGTCCTTGTACTCCAATCTCAACTAGGTAACTTGAATTCTCTGCATGCAAAAATTATTTTGGGTTGATTGATTAATTAGTTGGCTGATCTCTCAATGTGGAAAAAGTTCCACACCCATAACTTGACCTCAATTAGTTCTTCTGACAGTTAGAACTAGTTAAACTGAAATAACTCAAATTAACTGAAATATATTGCTACAAATTAACAATCAATCATGTAGAAATGAACTCAAGTGTCTCCAAATCGAATTTACTGAGTTAACTGAGTGAAAAGAGCCATGTCACCTCGGTTAACTACCTCCAAGTATTATGCTAAAATTCAAATTGAAATTTTAATCTAGTTTGACAAAGGGAAAGTCAAAAATAGATTTTCTTGCTGCATTTTCAACACTCCCTCTCAATAAGAAAGGGATTACCAGATACCCCAATCCTGCTTCTATGGAACTCAAACTTTCCTCTCGACAAATCCTTTTTCAAAATATTTGCATTTTTTTCCTTTATCGAAATGTACTCCAACAACATAATCTGCCTCTGCACACAATCTCGTATATGGTGATACCAACTGTATATATATGATTGGATCAATCATGAAATACTGGATTCTCAAAGAGTTTGATACAACTCTGATTTTCATAGTAAATCACTGAAGGATCCATCTTCTGACAAAATAACCCAACAAGAATATTTCTAATCCAAATAGCCTCACATGTTTCTTGACTTGCAGCCATGTACTCTACCTCTGCTAAGTTGAGTGCTACAAATATCTACTTCCCACTGTACGAAAAAACTATTTTTGACCCAACACTGAAGATTCCTCCTAAAGTGATCTTCATGTCTGATGGACTCCCCTCCAAATGTTCATTTGTGAAGCCTTATAGCTTCACTCCCTCCATCCATTTGTACCGAAGACCAAACTGAGTAGTTCTTCTGAGGTATCTCAACACATGCTTTACTTCCTTCCGATATAGTTTGGTTGGCTTAACCATTGCTTGACTAATCTGGTTAACTACATAACACACGTCCAATCATGTTTTCACCAAATACATGAGTGAACTAATAATTTACCTATAAATGGTAGCCTCCACCACTTCACTAGAAGTAGTATCCTACCTCCTCCAATTTCCTACTAGAGGAGTCTCCATGGGTTTTCACCCATCCATGAAAAACCTATGAAGTATCTTGTTGGCATGCTTTCCATGAGATACAAACAGTTCCCCATCTCCTTGCCATACTTCCAATATAAGGAAGTAGTGCATGAGTCCCATGTCCTTCATCTTGAACTCTCTTGCAAGGTCCTCCTTGCAAGATCTGATCAGCTACTCATCACCAGCAAGGATCAATTCATCAACTTATAAAAAAGTATTCAATAATTTACCTTCTACCACAATGTGTTAAAGGTTTGCATCTGCTTCACTTTTGGTGAAGCCCAAATTGGTGAGATAGTTGTCAATCCTGATATACCAAGCATGGGGTGCTTGCTTGAGTCCATACAATGCTCTCTTGAGTTTGAACACATGCGACTCTCTATCAAAGGCCTCAAACCCCTCTGGCTACTCAATATACACCTCCTCCTAAATAAATCCATTGAGGAATGTTATCTTCACATCCATCTAGTGGACCTTCCACCCCATCTGTGCTGACATTGATAGAACTGATGTAATGGATGAGTACCTTTATACTGGAGAAAAGGTCTCCTCATAGTTAATTCCCTCCATCTGAGAGAACCCCTTAGCCACAAATATGGCCTTGTGATTCTCTATGCTCCCATCTGTAGCATGATTTACCTTGCAAATCCACCTTGAACCAACCATTTATTTTTCTGCTGGTCTAGGGACTACTTCCCAAACATTGTTTCTAACAATGGAATCATATTCCTCTACCATATCATCAACCCATACTGGTTTCTCTACATATTCCTCGAATGAGGATGCCTTTGTCCCTGCAAGCTTACTCATTTAAGCCATGTAGCTAGTGTATTGATCTAGTGACCTCCTCTACCTATGTTGTGATGTGGGTGCTCCCACATTCTCTCTAGCTAGCATCCTACAATAATCTATCAACTTCCCTGGTTTGCTTCCTCCCTTCTCTGGATGTCTCTGCTTGACTAGATGTCTCCATTTTTTTCTCCTCTACTTATGGCTACTCCACAACATCTTGAGGTTCTTCCTTTGGAGCCAAAATATCCTAACCAGGCTGCAACTAAAGCTACCTCTCAATAAAACACCTCATTGCCTTCTCCTCATCAAAATTTGCATCCCTTCTGAACATTGTCATCCTGAGGGATGGAAAGTACACCCCATAGTTGTGAGTTGTATCTGTGTACCCCACAAATATGCCCAACTCTACTATCAGTCCTATCTTTTTCCTTTCTTCCTTGGAAACATGAAAATAAACTAATGATCCAAATATCCTAAAGTGTGACACATATGGTTTCTTCCCTGAAAAATCTTCCTCTAGTGTACTCATGCCAAGAATCATGTGAGGGCTCCTATTATGCAAATAGACCATTGTGTTGCATGCTTCAACCCAAAAGTGTAGAGGTAGGCTTTGTTCATGCAACATTGCCCATGTTTCTCCCTATTCCTCTCAGCCACACCATTCTTTTGTGGGTTATGGGGTACTATCAACTCCCATTGAATGCCTTCCTTTGCATTAAATCTTTTAAACCCATTGACATGTACTCACCACTGTTATCTCGCTTGAGAGCCTTCACTTTCCCGCCAGTTTCTTTCTCAACAAGTGCTTTAAGCTCAACAAGTTTGGAGAATGTCCAGTATTTCTTCTGCATGAAGTTGATCCAACACTTCTAGGAGAAATCATCTACAAATATAACATAATACATGTGCTTGGTAGTGGGGGCTGTTAAGAAAGGTCCACAGATATCAAAGTGGATCCTTTCAAGGAATGCATGTGCCCTGTTCTCCCAATCATTGAAGGTGTATTTTTTTACTTCCCCAACATACACCATTTTCATGTATCTCGCTACTCTAGTGCTCCTTTGGGGAGGCCTATGGAAATATGTTGCATGATCTTCAAAGCACCATGATGCAAAGGGCCAAGTCTTCTATGCCATAAGTCATCGACATCATGACTTTGCACATTCTTTGCTTTTGTGCTCAATGTTGCATAGTCTTCCACATATAATTTGTAGAGGTTCGTCACTTGAACCTCAATCTGCTTCACTTATCCCATGGCAATATGTCTCAGGAAATCCTTTCCTTTTTTGAATATCACAAAGTATCCATGATCCTCCAACACATCTATGGAAACTAGATTCTATTTCTGACCCACTACAAACATCACATCCTTTATCCTAAGAGGGGAGCTAGACTCCCTTTAAAAAGTAACTATCCTAATAATGGTTGTGTTATAGCTTCCATCATCTCCCATCTCGATGTGCATCTAAATATCATTCTCCTCCAAGTCACTGAAAAATTCTTTGTTTCTCGTCATGTGGAATGAGGCACCACTGTCGAGATACTAAACACTGCCCATCACTATGATTTCCATGCATACAGTGAGGGTAAAATTAAGTTTGAACTGTGAAGCTAAGGCTTCACCCACTGCTCCTCCTATGGTGTTCTTAGTTTCCTTCTTATGTGGACACTTCTTTGCATATTGTTCAAGTTCATCACAGTGAAATCACTTGATTCTAGACAAGTCTTTCTTCTTTCCCCCTTCAATCAAATCTTCTTTGGATTAGGATTTCTTCCCTTTCTTTTCCTTTCTAGCCAAGGCATAGTTGTCCTCATCCTCACCCTTGGATGAGGTCCCATATCTAGTGCTTCGCCTTATCTCCTCCTATACCAAATCAAACCAAAGGCGTTCCCAATTTGGTAGCTTCTCCCTCCCATTCATTGAATCAAGGTAGTTTTGCCAACTCTTAGGAAGGCCTAGAAGGGCTAGGCTCACAAAATCATCCTTTACTACAATAACACCAACTTGACTAAGTTCATCACGACACTTTATGAACCTACTCAGGTATTGTGGAATGGTCTCATTCCTCTTCATCTTGATATTTCAAAGCTTGTCCTTGAGTGCCAATTTCCTGTGGTCACTACTACTCTAGAAAAAAATCTTTCAGCACTTGCCACATTGCATTTGAAGTCTCTTTCTCATGGATATTAGAGACAATATGGTCTCACACTCCCTCCAATATGATCCTCCTCACCTTGGTAACACACTTCTTCCAATCTGCTAGATTCTAAGCATCAACTACTGTTGGTTACAGAATATAATTATCAATGAATTCCTTCAACCCATTATCGTCCAATATTGCCTGCTTCTAGTCCTTCCATGCAACATAGTTCGAGCTTCCCTCAAGGGCATACTTGAGCCTTAGTCCTTTGAAAGCCATCTTCTCGGTCTTGAAGGAAACCTACAACCTGATATGCAACCTTGAACCTCCCACAATGAAAACTTCAAAATATTTGCTCAATAGTGATTCTAGCTCTGATACCATGTAGAAATTAATGTGTAGATTCAAAACTGCTCACGAAATTTACTAAATCACAAAACTTGAAGATACTATACTCATTTGCAAAAGTCAATTCACCGTCTAAAAAAAGAATCATTGACATGCGAAAGGAAACATCACACATACATAATGATTTATCTAGGGGAAAGAAACTTCTCAAACCCCCTTATTTTTTATATTGCATTAATAAGATAATAGAGAACAAATACAATTCTTGTTCAAGCCTTAGAACACCCTGCACTAGTACAGTTTATCCCTTTGCCTAACTGACTGAACATGGCCTGAAACTTAGCCAATTTCAAGCCTTCTCAAGCTCCTATTTCCTTATGTTGTTCCCTTTGGAAATTACCCCTATTATTTAGGAATTTTACACCAAGGAATTGTGCAATTACCATAGGCCAATCCTCTAATTACATGCACCACCTGTATGAATCTGATTAGTTTACACCTTATAGTAATCTTCCCTTGAACTCCAATCTCCACTAGGTAACTCAAATTCTCTGCATGCAATAGTTATTTTTGGTTGATTGATCAGTTAACTAGTTGATCACTCAGTGTGGAACATGTTCCATGCCCACAACTTGACCTCCACTAGTTCTTCTGACAATAAGGACTAGTTAAACTGACAATAACTCAAACTAACTTAAATGTATTGCTACAAATTAGATCTCAATCATGTATAACTAAACTCAAGTGTCTCCAACTTGAATTTACTAAGTTAACTGAGTGAAAAGAGCCAAGTCACCTCAATTAACTACCTCCAAGTACTATTCTGTTGAAACTGAAATTCAAATTTTAATCTAGTTTGACCAAGGCAAAGTCAAAATAGATTTTCTTGCTGCATTTTCAATAGATGGCTCCATGATACCATGAAAATAAGCTCGATAAAATGAGATGCAAAGGAAAGAAGGATCCATGCAGCTATGAAGACAAGCTATAAGGCTTGTGGTGGTGACTTCCCAAATTGAAAGGAAGTCTGGAATCTCCTCTAGATTTGAGAGGGAGTAAAGGAGTCTCCTTAAATAAGAATAAGGATCTATTCTCCAATTATAAGGAGAATATGGATATTCTCTATGGTTAAGAGGGAGTGATGTTGGACATCAGATGTGCATTTTCTTCTTCATGTGTCATGCACTTGACTAGGAATAATAGTTGTAAGTCTAAGTGAAGGCCTTGGGGAGACAATGGTGGAGGATTGGATAAGCATCTATGGTTTTCTTAAGGATAGAGAATCCAAGAAAGGAAAGTTATTGACACTCATAGAGGATTGGATAGGTATTGACTATAAGAGTGGGCGAAGAAGACCAATATTATTTGAGGATTCAAGGCCAAGAATCCAAGATAAGAATAGTCCTAAAAGGACATACCTTGTGAACATCCGGATCGGGTATGTGCCTTAGACATAGTGCAGTATCACATGTAAAGCCTTCCAACATAATTCTCTTCAATGAAGCTGAGCTTGTCTATTTAGGCCTCAAATACAATGCTAGTCATAATGTTGATGCTTATAGTTGGCTTATTAATCCAACTCTTCTTATGGGAACTTTTTAAAGGGAGTATTGTCCTTGTACCAATCAGACAATTATGAGTACCTCCCTAGTTAAGAGAGGGTGCTGGAAGATTTAAGAAGTTCCAGTCTTCATAATTGTCATATGACTCATGTCATGATGTAGTTCTTATGTATCTATCAAAATAAGAAAGAAAATGATGTAAAGAAGAAAAGAAAAATATTCATGTAAAGCATGGGTTTCATGCTCAAGTTATTTTTCACTAGGTCAGGCATCCATTTTATGCTCCTATGATTTACACAAGTCATTGAGTCATTGTCATATTATAAAAGACCCATTCAGGGACTTGTATCAAAGAAAGAAAGAAAAATATTATTTTTTATATAGAAGTGTCTAGAAGGCTCCCAAGACCAAGTCGGCCAACCAAGGAGAAGATTTCCTAGAGAGGGCTAATGGAGCCTCTTGGAAAGTCTATATAAAGGAAGAACTCTGACCTTATCACACACACATCACACATTCATATCTTGGATTTGGTCCGTAGTTGGAAGAAAGATGTGAAGGCTTTGGAAGACAAGAAGAAGTCTACCGAGGAAGAATATGCAGGTTTGGATATCTAAAATTTTCCTTTTGTTTTTCTCATGTGTGAGTACCCTAGGGTTTCTAGGGTTACCTCAAGTCCAAAATTGCAGTAAGTTTTACAAGTTGCTTTAGCAAGGCTGAAAGGCTAGAAGAGCCCTCATCTTGAAGAAATCTTGCTTCACTATCTTTGGAGATTTATCTTGCATTGAAGAAGAAACATTGGCTGGTTGACTTGGCTCTTGGTGGTTGGCCTGGTATACTTTTTGGTCTTGGAAGTCTCCTTTGAATTAATTTATAAGAAGAGATGTTATTTTTGGGTTTTACCCTTGGAGGGATTTTTTCCTAGATTGGAACCTATATCTTGTGTTCATATTTTTATGGTTGTGATATTCACTATTTGAAATTTATTTGATAATCAAAACATAAGCATAATAATAAGGAAGAAGAAACATGATATCACAAATAACTATCAAGAAAGGAAAATTCAAATTAATAATTTCTCTAATGTTTCCCTAATCGATTTTAGAATAATCGGGAGCTCGATGATGTGGATACATAATGCAATCTTGATATTGACAATAACCAATGTGTCTATCAGTTGACAAGGATGTTTCCATCCCATGCCATTCCTCATTGACTGATTGAGATTTTGTCAAGTAGTTTAAGTCATTATATTTGGCTCTTATTCTTAGCCCTTGGTCATATGTTCAAAAAGACCTATGACCAAGATCCTAGAACACGTGGGTCCACGATGAGTCAACATGAACCTTTAGTGGTCGGGAAGTACCTAGAGTTGATTGCACTAATCCTCAAATGGTAATGGAACCCAAGTTCCTTTTAAGTAATGAATGATTGGGAGTCTTCATTTTATGAATCGTGGATCAGAGTATGAGATGATAGAACTCTTATTGAGGTGGAACCCTTGTGAATTTTTTATATTAATAGGTGCCATTAAGTCCATCGATTGATGGGAATTTTTCTATCAATAAGAGTTTGTTGTCAGGTATTGCGAGTTAGGTTCTCAAATGGTTGGACATGTTTGTATCAAGTTGATTCCTTGATACAAATGAATGTCGATGAGTCCATTATTTGATGATAATTTCCTTATCAGTAGGATTTTGTTATCAAACAACGAGAATATAGTTGTTGGGAGATGGACCTATTTGTATTAAGATGATCCCTCATTACTAACAATTGTCAATGCGTTTATCAGTAGATGGGAATTTTCCTTTCAATAGGAATTTGTTGTTGGGCGATGATTCATAGGGAGGATGAAACTATTTGTATTAGGTTGATCCCATAATACTAATGAGATCCAAAATCCCATTTGTTTCCAAGGAAGCACTTTTCATTATCAAATGAAATTCGAGTAAAAGGTGTCAAAGTTTGGGTGTAGGAGAGAATAAGGAAGGAATTTCAAGCATTCCTCCCAAACTACTAAGCTCGATAAGGAGAAATATGTGGTGGTATAGTTGACATGGAAAAGGTTTCCACATACTTTTGACAGGGAATTACACCATAACAACAAATGGGTAGGAGGTTACCACCTGTCAGCTACATGGAAGTGGTGTGGAGACCACATGGTGTCATGAGGTCAACTCTTTAAGAGGGAATAAATTTGTGCCCAGGGATTAGATTTAAACAAAACTTATCTCATTGGAAACCTCTCAATGAGCAGAATGTGATGGAGATTTCAGAGATGAAATTTGAGAAAGTCCAAGAAAAGAAAAATATTATAGCCCCATCTCCATAATTGAATAATGGAGGTCGGATTTTGATATCCTACAACTATAATAAGTCATTAGGGGTCTAGGTATGTTACAAAGTGGTATTTGAGCTAAAGTTTTAACACTTGGACAGAATGAAATCAGAGGAGGAAAATTAAATTGAAGTTTTCATTATTAGTCATTTTTTATAGAATCTTTATTGAGTTAAGTCTTGAATAATTATCTAATTCATATTTGATTTTGTGATGCCGCAACATCAAAATTAAAATTTTAGACTAACAAGGTCAATTTTCGTGTAACCACGATACATATATGTATGCTAAAAAAAATATTATTATTTAAAATAGCAATTGTATATAATTTCAACACATTAGAATACTTGTTAGTAGTAGAAAAGAGCAGGGGATGTCCAACATAATGTTACAGTACAACCCATATAGGACCTTGCATAATACAGAAGAAGTGTTATATGAAAGAGAAGAAAGAGAAGCATAAGATATTTATGATCTCTTTCCTAAAAATATTGGGGTGAACTATCATTTTATCACTATTGTTGGTTCTCATGTATCAAGAAATTGTACTTTGGATGATGATTTTTGTGCAATAGAATTTAAATCCTATTGATATAAACTCAGTTGAGTTGGTACATGACCTATTTTTAATTATGGGAAAGTAGTAGCCAAGTATTTTTCTATTGTTTCTTTTGTATCAATAACAAACCTTATGAAATTATCCTCAACATCTAGGCTATCTTTATATACAATCATAATTTATTTTGTTGACTCATGAAAATAAATATTCCTCATTGTTGGTTCTTTTGCAACAACAACAAGATTTTGAAGTTCCTTTGTAGCCATACTACATTTTATTTTGGTTCTTATATTTTGGAAGTTGGGATTTGCAAATTTCCTACATCATACATAGATTTTTCTACTAGTTCATGTGTTTCAGCAGCAAGATCTTCTATTTCTATCTCTTATGTTTCAACAATAGGAATTTGTAAGTTTTCTATATGTACAGGAAATTTTGTTGTTTCTTCTTATGTAGTAGTAATAGAGATTTCTACAAGGACTTCTATAGAAAAAATTTACCTCATTCTCTTCTTCTTTAGATATTTTAGAAAATTTCATGCCTTTGTTTTTGAGTTGGTTCTTTGTATTTTCCTTGAAAATTTAGGGATAGAAGTTATTTCTTCAACTATTGGACATGGGGCCACCTTGGTCCCGGTGGCTCCAAAATTTGAACTTCATCAGCAATAACAATCACTCGCTCAACTTCTTGAGTAACAAATCTAACTATTTAAACTAGAGTCTAGTTTTCCTCATCATACTTTCTTATTTTTTCATACTCCACATCTTTAGTGTACCCCAGATGTTCCTCTTGTACTAGTTGTGTCTCATCTTCTTTAGGTGTTTAAACAACTGCCTCTTCTTGTGTGTCTAGGGGATCTCTGTATGTAAATCTCCCATGTATAATTAGTCCTAGTTAATGTGTCAAACACTAATAATTTAATCAATCCATGATGTGCTACACTAGTGGTAGGATTCATGATATTATTTACATTGTATGATATGGCTTGGAGTGACTTATGAAAAATAGTATAGCATATTTGACAATATTTAATGCCTAACATATAGTAACAATTTGAAATGGAACTCAAACAATGTACTATGCATACCTTCACAAGTGAAATATTTTTGGAGGAAGTCTGATACATGATGCCATGGATGAGGTAAATACAACCTTTGAAACTCTTTTTCCTAAATCTTGTTGAATTTACAACTATACTGGGAGGGGGTGTGAATAAGTATAATGACACTTTTTACTTATTTAAATCCCTTCAAACATCATAAAACATAAATCTCATAAACTAAATAAGTATCATAAGATATATGTGGAAAACCTTATGGGAGAAAACCATAAAACTGCTTTATATGAAATATCTTGTAGGCAATAACCTATTATTTCATTAATTTGTAGACACCAATCCCCTCTACTACTTTGTAGATATCAACCTACAGGAGACACCAATCCCCTCTATTGCTTTGTAGGCACCAAGATATAGGAGAAACATATCCCCTATGTTGTTTTGCATTCATCAACCTACAAGAGATACCCCCTTTGTTGCAAGATTTGTCAGCAAAAACCTACTTGCTTTCTTCTTCACAATGTATGTTAGTTTCTTCTTCTTTCACCAAGTTGTTTGTTGCTTCTAACTTCGCCATTTTTATTAGTTTCTGCAGCCTTTGAAAATTATACTTGTTTTTTGTTCCTTCACCAAGTCTACTTCTCCCAAAACTGGTTTCTTTTGGCTTTTTCCCAAGAATGAATTTTAACAATAGGCCACGTATTCAATTGTGAAAATCCAATTCTGAAATTTCTACCATAGAGACCTAGAGGTATCTTATTTGTCTCATCCAAATTTCACAATTTGAAACTTCTTAGAAAGAAATTTATAGCAAAAATGGCAAGCTAACATGTTTGAAATATGTTTCATGAGAATTCAGGAGCACTAACTTCCTAAAATATATCTTTGAAATAGTAGCAGACTAGGGTCTACAATTCCTAACATAGGGGCCTTTATATGTTAGGTCCCTATAATACCAGTGTATTCCCTCATTGTTATTAGTGTAGCCCCCTTATTTTTATTGTTGTGCCCCATAGAAGCCCACTATTGTTATTGTTGTGTCGTTACATTATTATTGTTATGTTAGCTCTGATTATATTGTGACACATTAGACTCCTATATATAAAAAGGAGTTTTTTCATTTGAATCATCCAAGAATTGTTCATTTGTGTAATGTAAAGGAGGTGTCCCCCTCGAAGAGGCTAATTTTGAAGTCGTTGATCTATCTTTTCTTTTATTTTGTGAGCTGGTTGAATAACATTTGGTATCAGAGTTTTGGATTCTAGGGTTTCACAGCTTCGAACCGGTCATCGTGTCATTTTCACTTCTTGTCAACATTTCATACCGTTTCTCGCAAAATTTGTCGAGATATGAGCCGAGGAAGTTAGGGTTTTGTAGCCTCTTGAATTCCATCCCAAATAGGTGACCTTGGGAAAATCGTCATAACTTTCTCTTTGAGAATCACATTCAAATTTCATAAAAATATAAAGAAAGAGGACGAACTATAATTTGTTGGGTATAGTCTTCACGGTCGAAGGTCAAATTAGTGACACGTGGTACAATTTCGCTCTACTGAAGCATTGTGGGAGATTGGGCATAACTCTTTCTTGTAAAATCCATTCTTGATCAAACTTGTGGGGTTGGAAAGAGGACTCAGAAGTATATGATAAGATGCAATTTTAGACCTTGGAGATCTAAAATTTTAGAGATACATCAAATTCAAAATTGAGCTCCTACAAAGAAAAACAAAAAAATGAAAGGTGTGTAGTCTTTTTTAAAATTTGCATAAGTTTTGCTTGAGAAATTAGTGTTTGGTCAATTTAGTGTGATCTAAATTGCTATTTATATTGTCAACCCGGGGTTCGTAAACTGACGAAGTGAGGTGTACTATATGTACTTAGATAACCATTTTCTTAAGTTTTGTCGTTTTAAGCTTTTTAGTTTGTTTTTGGATTTTATTCTTTTCTTAATGTGTGGTGATGAAATTGAAGTGTGAAGTGTGTGGAGTGTAAATGGTGATGATTTCTACACTTGAAAAATGATCAAAAGAAAGCTTTACAATAACTGAAATGAAACCAATTCTTAAGAGAAAACAAAATGCATCAAAAAGCGAACTAATGGCAATGGCCCAGTATCCTTGCTGCTGAAAATGAAAAGAAAGCAAAAACTTGAAAAACAACTCAAACTAAGGTAAAGCAGCTAATTCACACTACTTGAGCTTTTTAGATCCTTTGTCCCTTGGCTGAATCTACCTTGGGGAAGTAATCATGAGCATAACAAGCAATATGATATTTAACTGTTCAAGAAAATAAATTGCACAAGGAAACTGATCACACTACTTGAATTCTTCAAATCCTTTACCCCTTAGCTCAATCTACCTTGGGGAAGTAATTATGAACACAACAAGCAATATGATAACTAAATGTAAAAAGAAATCAATCACACTACTTAGACTCTTTTAGTTCTTTACCATTCAGCTCAATCTACTTTATGGAGAGCGACTATGAGTAAGTAATATGACACTTAAATCACACTACAATTAGTGATCTTCTGATCTCCTGCTGATATAGTCATTTGAATACAGAAATAAATCATAAAATTATTAAGCAGTATGACATCTAATTTAGCAGAAAAAGAAATAAACAAATAACAATTTGAAAAGGACAATGCTGAATGTAAATTGCAGAAAATAAAGGTTAGCAGGCAGGACAAGATGATCACATATGCCAAAAGTTATTAAAGAAAATAAAAGATTGCCCAGGCTGCCTAAAGGAACCTGCAAAAAGCACTGATCAGTTTATAAAGACAAAGATATAAACAACAGAAACATAAAGCAAAACATATTATGTAAAAACTAATGACAAAACAAAAGCATAATGAAACTAAATAAATACTTTACAGGGCTTCAGTATGCAGGGGCCCTCTGCCACTTCAGCCAATCAAATGATCACAAGACTATCTTCATAAAGGTCTACTCATGTATTCAAATCAGCAACATATAAAACAGTGGGGTGACAAAATAACCAACAGCGTGCGGAAATTACATAATAGTTTAGAAATTCTATGCATCCAAAAGTCTCTTTACAGCGTTTGAAAATGCGTTATTTATAATGTAAAAGTCCTATAGTTAACTAATCAACTACTTAGGCTATTAACTGCGTGCCATGGACACATAGATCTCATGAGCCGAGATCTAGTGTAACTGTCGTTATGCTTCCTAAATCCTGGAGTGGTTGGCTGTTAGATTCGTTGTTCAAGAACGATCCTCAGGTGCGCTGGAGCCTCCGTGAGCTGGGAACTAGGCCACGTATCATTCACGTGCCTTTAACAGTAACGTGCCAC
>APFE030592951.1:30365-59750 GCA_000404065.3 Pinus taeda | reverse complement strand
ATCCAAAAATGTTTGTTTCATATCATTCCAAGTCCTAATGGATTGAGTGAGTAATCCCATGAACCATTTCAAGGCTACTCCTTTCAATGTTGAAGGAAACAGTTTGAGTTTTTGAGAGTCTTCGAGATAATCATAAGTTTCACACACGACCTCAAACTCAAATAGAAATGTTTCAGGGTCCTCATTTCTTAACCCATGAAAGTTTGGAAGGACAGATGGTGAGATGTTTTTCATTGTGGCTCGGGAGTCCTCATCGACTATAGGAAATCCAAATGAGTTATCTCCATCCCTATTTCCCCCAGTGTTACCTCTACCTCCTCCATTATTTCCTCCTCCTCCTCTACCTCTACCTCTACCAAATCCATTTGCTCCTTCTTCTGTCATGGTAGTTTCCCCGGAGACTTCAGAGTCCTCTGATTCCTCTACTAAGGGTGAATGAGGAGGAATTTCTCTCTCTTCTTCCTCAGGTGATTCTACTTCTTCAATTACAATTTGTCTCCCTGTAGAAGGAAGGAAAGGATCTCTTCCTAATTCAGATTCGATGGATGGTGTGGGAGATTCAACTGTTGCCTCTTGAATTCCAGGAATCCTAGGGCTAGGAGTGTAAGTTGGAGATGATGGAGGTGTCTCCTGTCTATTCCTTGAAGTAGATGGAGTTGTAAAAATCGAACTCTTAGCTCTAGCTAAAAACCTTCCCCTAGAATATCTTGCTCTATGCATGTCATTTTTTTTTTCTTTTCTTCAAGTCGGGATAATAATTCTCTTTCTGATCTTCCAGGTCACTCTAGGTGCAAGAAGAGAGCATACTCAAGAAACTATTAAACCAATAACTTTCTCTTTTCTGATCCTCAAGATCACACTAAGTGCAAGAGGAGAGCATACTTTGAGAGGCTATCAATTTTCCTTCCTTGAAATTTTCTTGTTTTTTTTTTTAGAATTTTCTTGTTTTTTTTTTTAGAAATTGACTACCTAATTTCACTTCCCCGGCAATGGCGCCAAAATGTTTGGTCAATTTAGTGTGATCTAAATTACCAATTCAAATGTCAATCCGCAGTTCATAAACTAACGAAGTGAAGTGTACTATATGTACTAGATAACCGTTTCCTTAGTCTTCTGTCGTTTTTGAGTTTTTTAGTTTGTTTTTGGATTTATCTTTCCCTAATGTGTGATGGCGAGGCTGAAAGTGAAGTATGGAGTATAGATGGTGATGGTTTCTACAGTGATTTTCTCAAATTTGAAAGTGCTCAAAAAGAAAGCTTTAAAACAACTCAAGTGAAATCAATTCTTAAGAGGAAATAAATGCATCAAACAGTGAACTAATGACAATGGCCCAGTATCCTTGCTGCTGAATGAAAAGAAAGTAAAAACTAAAAGCAACTCAAACTAAAAGCAAAGAAACTAATTCACACTACTTAAACTCTTCAGATCCTTTACCCTTCAGCTCAATCTACCTTGTGGGAAGCAACCATGAACAAGTCAAACAATATGATATCTAAATGGTAAGAAATTAAATTGCATAAAAGAAACTAGTCACACTACTTGAACTCTTCTGGTCCTTTACCCTTCAGCTCAATCTACCTTGTGGGAAGCAACCATGAATAAGTTAAGCAATATGATATCTAAATCACACTACAACTAGTAATATTCTGATTTCTTGCTAATAGAGTCACTTGACTATAGAAATAAACCATAAACTGGTGAGCAGTATGATATCTAAATAACAGAAAAATAAATAAGCAAAGCACAACTTGGAAAGGACAGTGCTGAAATTAAACTTCAGAAAATGAAAGTTAGCAGGAAGGACAAGATGATCTCATATGCCAATAGTTATCAAAAAGATGAAAATTTGCCCGGGCTGCCTAAGAAAACCTGCATAAAAGCACTGATCAGTTGACAACTATAAGAAAACAGAGGTGAAAATATAAACAACAGAACCATCAAACAATATATTATGTACAAGCTAATGATAAAAACAAAAACATAATAAAACTAAATGGAAACTTTACAAGGCTTCAGCGCGCAGGGGCCCTCTGCCACTTCAGCCAGTCAACAAGTAGTCACACGAATAAGCTCAGAAAAGTCTTCTCATATATTTAAAACAGCAACATATAAAAACAGTGGGGTGATAACTAACGGTTCAGAATTCACATATATAAACAGTTCAAAATTCTCATATCCCAAAAACTCCTTACAGTGTTCATCGATGCGTTATTTATAATGCCAAAATGCTAAAGCTAATTAACAAACTCCTACGCTATTAACTGTGTTGCCAAAGACACGTAGATCCCTTCAGCCGAGATCTAGTGTAACTGTCATCATGTCTATTAAATCTTCGGAGTGGTAGCTATTGGATTCAGGTTACGGGAATAATATCCAGGTGTGCTGGTGTCTTTGTGAGCTGAGGACTGTGCCACGTAACATTCACGTGCTCAAAACAGAGACGTGCCACCGCTGAACTCTTTGGTTGGCCTTGTCTTTGACCTTCGTTGACCGTGACCTTCCATGGATGATTTGGCTGATTTGAAGGGACACGTTCCATGTATCCGTCACTTGGAGCTTGCCCATGTGGCTCGTTTCTTCATAGGACACCTGTAGCACAACTTTTAACAAAATAGCTGCAGAATCCTGTGCTGGCTACGGAAACCTGTGCTAGCTGCGGAAACTGACAAGTTTCCGCAGCTGCATGAACAAAAAAACTAAACCAAACAACAGTCATAAGCATAGTCAGAAAACCATATAAAAAGTTCTTTTTAGACGATAATGCAATGATTTAACAACTGGGTGGATGAAGTAAGTGGAAAAAGAAGGCTGAGAGGGTGTATAGGAAGGTGCAGGTTTGGGGCTCAACAGTAAGATGGGGGGTGTGTGGAGTATCAAAGAAGGTATGTTTCGATGGTTATTTCAGTATCTTTTCATTAGAACTTAAAAGCCTTTTGCATCCGAAACTTAGATAATAATGAGGATTCATAACGAAACACGTGAGATTAATAGGAAACACTGATAATTGTCATTCCTATGTGCAAGAGGGAGGAAAAACGGAAAGTGGCCATCCCAAAGGAAAATACAAAGATGAGCTAATTGCTGTCCCTTTGATGGGAGACCGCAAACAAACTAGATCAAAATGGACCAACACAGGAAAGAAAGCGGAGATACCAGCTCGAAGCAGAACAGGAAAGAAGTGACTCAGGATTAACGATTCTGCGAGATCACTATTTTATATATTTCCTGTATCTAGATATCTCCGTCATCATCCTTATATAAGGGATAGCGTTGTTGGCTAGAGGGGGGACTTTTTATTTAATTTCTTTTATACAAGATCAAGACTATGATCTCTATGTTTTGTTGAAGACTTGAGCTACTGTAATTCTACTTCATGCATTAATACAGACTTGGTTACTCTTTTATCTTTGAGCCTGGATCAATCTTAAGCGGTGTACCCCTGGAGGCTAAGGGCTCGGCCTTGGAGGACACTTGCTCTTGTACCATTACGCGTGGTTTTTGTGTGGTTTGTTTATAGACGTGATCTGGTAATCTGTTGTGTCTTAAGAACGTTTATATTACATGCTCTGTTATATTTAACTCATTTAATGTTCCTACAAACGAAAGTCTTATATTGACGCTGTATCATGTTACCAACCCTTTAAGTGTTGATTAATCTCTACAGGATACTGTCACTCCATTACAGAGTTTGATGCGATTGTGCTTTAACATTACAACAGTTACCTTGAAAAGTATGATTTCACATGATTATTGAATCCTTGAATGTTACTGTTTTCGTCTTGAGATGCAATCGTATGCTTTTATTTAGAGCAATAACAAAATCAGATTAAGCACGTTGTGTTTCTATGGTTTTAATATTATTTCATCGATAGTGTTGTTCCATAGTATGTGTACATCTTTTAAGAGTGAAGGATTGATGTTTTGATTAGAGTGATTAAATAGAGTTACAACTTGACGAACTTGGTTACTGCTTATTTCAATTGCTGTTCCATTTTAATTGTCGTTCCATTTCTGAATTGTTGTTCCATTTTAGTTGTTGTTCCGTTTCTGAATTGCTGTTCCATTTTAGTTGCTGTTTCATTTCAATTGCTGTTCCATTTCAAGATTGCTGATTTGCTGTTTTATTTACTTTCCATTTCTTAAGGATGGTCTCAGGCTGTAGTGAGCATCAGCATCTGCTACCTGGCTCCTAGACCTCTGATCTACTCCCATCAATTATGAAAGGGATGGGTTATTGCTACCGAACCCTTGGCTGATGTGCTGTTCTATTTCATTGCTATTTCCTTTACTTCCCGTTTCATTTCTATTCATTAAGGACGATCTCAGGTTGTAGTGAGCGCCAACATCTGCTACCTAGCTCCCAGACCTCAGATCTGTTCTCATCAGTTACGAAAAGGATGGGTTATTGCTACCAAACCTTTGAATGATGTATTGCTGGGTGTGATTTAGTCTTTTGAAGTAGTTAAGTTGTAGACACGCATCTATTTAATTTTTTAGTTTTTAAACAGCTGTACTACGAGCATTACTTTGACAAGTGCTAAGCCTCAGGCTGAGACACTCTTTGAAATAACAAGACGTTCCCAGATTGACATATTAATGTGAGGTAACTAGAGGTGAAAGAGACCCTTTTTATAGCTCTACAATAGGAAATAGTTAAGTATAACTTGGTCTAGTGTAGAGTTAGGTAAATTGTGTTTCTTTACTATGTACTTTTGTAACTTACAATCTGACGATCATGATATGTTCTAAACATGAAGTGATCTGACGGTTCATTCTCTCCTCAGTATTATCGACACTTGATTCATGGCTAAACACTCGATTGGTCCATGATTCTATTTAAAGAGCATGGAGGGTCATTTGTACGGTGACCACTCATGAGAGAAGCTTATGTAAATTTTATTTTTTTATTAATAAATTGCCTGAAGTGGCTTCTTTGGCTCAGGTCGTGGATTGTTTCCCTCTTTGAGGGTTTTAACCACGTCAAGGATACTGGTGTATTGATATGTGATCTGTTTGTGAGTGGTGTCCTTTGGTGTTCTATCTGAGGAACTTACCCTGTAAATTCCTACATAGGATTGCTGGTTTTAAATGAAAAATTGATGACTGTTAGATTATAACTAGAAATTATCAGAGAAGGCTAAAGACACTGTGAAATTTTCATCCATACTAGGAATTCTTATAGGTAAAGCGTTGTTGGAAGCATTAGGACCAAATCTGGAGATTCAGCATGAGGTGAAACACCTTTTCCTCATCAAACCTACCTTTCCCAAATATACTGAGGTACATGAAGTTAGAATTTTCTATCCCAGGTGAAGAAAGATGGGATGAGTTATTCAAGTTACTAGGGTAACAAGGTGCTTCATTGTACAACTCAACATTATCAACATAGTAGGATTTGAAGGGCCAGATGTTCAGAATTTCCACAAAGGCAATGCCAACACTCCAAGCAGTTTCAATTTTCCTAGATTTGTAACAGTGAGATAGATTCTGTTTAGGAACTCGTTAAATATATCCTGGTCACTTATGATAGGATTTTTTATAAATATTTTTATAAATACTCCTCATTTCAAATGAGAATGGGTTGGTAATTGTGGATTGTTATTGTTTTGCACTCAAATGAAAAGATAGTGTAGTTTTTGGAACATCAGTGGACCTATTCAGTAATAAAGGAAGCTATTCACATGATTCTTGCGTTCAGTTGATTGGTGAAGTGCATCTACTGTTCTTTGTTTATTTTCTATGTCTATCATGCTTATGTTTTCTTTATTCTTAATTTTTAAACATAAAGTATAAGTACATAATTTGTTTCTCAACACTCTGTACTTGGTGTTAACAATTCTTAATGTTTCTTAGCTAATATTAAGTAAAGGAATTATTCACTACTCTTTTACTTGATTGAATATTTTCTTTTCTTATTTCCATCTCATTCATATTAAAGAATCCAACAGCTGGGATACCTTACCTTGTGAACACTTCCCTTAAAAAGTTGTTTTAGATCCATGATTAAACAAATGACTCCATAGCCCAATGGTGGCCAATTTATCAACCAAACATACATTTAAAACAACCAAGTAAGCACCTTAATAGCTAGCCTAAAATCCTTGATCAAAACAAAGTTAAATTTGACAGAGAGCCCTCTATGAAGCTGGTAGGGCTAGATCCCAGCTTCCAAAGTGGTTGGTAGTTACCTCTGTGATTTTCTTTTGCAACCTCGGAATTACATATTGATAACATAGTGGCAACCATACTGGGTAAATATGAACATTTCCCGATCAAAAAAATATTTCCCCTAGTAAAAGAAACATTATTTCAGAATTTAAAGATTTATATTTATGAAATAAATATTTTGAGGTTGTAGGTTTGTAAATATTTCTTTGAGTTTTTGGTTTGTAATCATATTAGTTTGGTATAAATGTTTGCCTTAGCTTTGGATTGAAATTATATTAGTTTTGTGTGATATAAGAGTTGGCTCATAAACGAACTTTTACTATAGCACACCTAGATCCTAACCTTACTGAGTTTATAGATGACCCAAAAAAGTTGGTGAGAAAGAGAAGTTATATAGAAGTTCAAGGTAGTAACAACCCCTTGCCTAGGGCTAATTCACTCCCTGAGAAACTGGTCACTATACAAGATGTTGAATTTGATATACCTTTTGAACTTAGTTTGTTCAGGGCAAAGTTTGAAAGTTTTACAGATGAAATGGTAATTGACCACTCTACCTTTCAACCATATATTCCTGAAACTCAGGCTGCTGAAACTGACCTTGATCAATAAACTCTCCAGAATTTTGACATATTGCAAGGCTTAGTATCAATACTTGATCAAGCTATTAGTGAAGCTTATATTCAAAAATCAATAGAACTCTCTTCTTTGATTGTTTCTCCCTCATCAATATCTTCTCAATCTGTTCATCTTGACTCTACCAACCCTACTATTCTTATACTTTCCACCACCTCTCCCATCACTTCACAAACAATCACCTAGCCTATTTTAGGGATTCTTACATCCACATCTCCTATAACTTCTTCTATTATACAACCTCCCAAAAAAATCATGGCAGGTTGATATGATCCTTTGGTTTTACCAGGATAGTTGAATTATATGCTCCAAGACTATCAAAAAAAAATTCCTCAATTTGATGCCATTGGTGCCATTACTTCCCAACAACATGTAGATAGAATGGATGATATTTTTGATCTGTAAGAAGTAGATGATGCCGATGTTAAAATGAGACTTTTTGCCCAAAGTTTAGGTGGTGAGGCTAAAAAATGGTTTAAAGGTTTAACTACAGGAAGTATAACTGATCTTGATGCCTTTTATCAATCTTTTCTAAACATATGGGAAATTAAGAAAAATCCCCTTCAACTTTTGAATGAATACAAAATAATGAAGAGAAAACCTAATGAAACTATTGAGGAATATTGTGAGAGGTTTAACAAGGTCTACAATGCGATTCCCAATGCTATTAGACCTTCACCTGGTCTAGCCCTTATCGATTTCCCTGAAGGATTTGAAGTGGATATGGAATATCAATTGAGAGAGAGAGAGAGATCCATCCACCTTAGAAGAAATTCAAGCCATTGCCATCAAGGTTGAAGCTAATTTGATGCAGGAACATTCGGCTCAGAAATATCATTGTATTTTAGTAGACATACGGGGTCTTGTGTTTTAAGGAAGTTGGTTTCCTAAGTATTAAATTAATGTAATTCTAATGTTTTTGAGTGATTTTATGAGAATAGGATCTAATTAAGTATTGAGAGGCATATTGTAAATGTTCTCGAATGAAGGGGAACATGAGAGAATCAGGATAGTTGAGAGTTCATAAGGATTGATAGATTTGGAAATTGATTGTAGATCTTAAATTAGGAATTAGTTCATGATTTATGGGATTGAGAGGATTCTTAGGGTTTAGTTGAAATTATTAAGGTTCTGAACCAGAATTGGTTCACAAAACCTTTTGTATAAATGTAAGCCTAAAAGGCATAGAAAGATTTGGTTAGTTAGTTAGAGAATCAGAGATTAGATAGAATTTAATTGTAAGCCTATGGGCAGATATGGAAATAGAGACCACTGATATTGGAAATCAGGCCTGAGAGAAGAAACTGTGTAAATACTTGTTTACGAATATAGAAATTCGATTTCAAACCTGTGTACAGTACATATGTGATTAAATTGTTATTATTTATAAACAAAGTGTTTTTGCATAAGATATGTGTATGCAAACGAAATCAAGAAGGACAGAGCGCCGAGACAACGTACATAGAAAATTGGAGGTTAAACAATTCCAATGATGGACTGTAATTAAGCTCAGGAAGGAGTCAAATGGAAGATCAATGACATAGAAAGTATCAAACAACAAAGCACGAAAATCGTCAGATCGACAGATAACAACGACGGAAGAGGAATGGTGAAGAGTAAACTACGTGTTAGCATTAAGGGTTAATACCGAGATTAAGCGCTAAACCTTTGGTTAAGCATCTTCCTTAAAGGTTTTGATTTGAGCACGTGGGTAGTTTTCCAAAGACGGGAAGTGGTATCTCTCGCGGCATAAAGGCTGTAAGTGATATTTCAAAATTCTACGCGATAAAATGTGGAAGTGCCACATAGCACAACAAAACAAATTTTCACGCGTGCTTCTGAAATTTTATCAGCCGTGCTAGTTGGAGTGCGAGATTGCGTGATATCTGTTGGATCATGCAGGATTGATCTACGATGGAGATTTGGCTGCATAAAAGTTGAGCGGGTGATGCGACAACCGTTGGATTGGATGGAGAAAATCAACAGTAGAGATCGTCCGGCTTCGCTGATGAGCGGATGACACGATAGCCGTTGGATCTGAAGGAAGAAATCAACGGTACAAATTTGAAGTGTAGGTTGAGCATCGGTAAATGTGCAAAGTCATGTGAATCAGCAGAATGGTAAAGTAATGAAGGGTTAAATGGTTTATGTGTAATTTCTATTATACAAGAGTTATAATAGAAATAAAGTGGAATAAATATATTATGGTTAATATGCGCAGGTAACAAGAGTTAACCAAAGATATTGAAGTGTCATATAGTTTCTGCTCAAAGGTTTATTAATGTTTAGACCTTGGATATTTAAATCAAACATTTCTTCTTAAGCATTTAATTAAGAACATTAAACATTGATTTAAGAGAGTTTTTCCTAAGTATGAGATGGAAATTCCTGGGACATGAATATGACATGCATTTGCATGCATACTGTGGATATTTGTGGCTAAGGTTGCATCATTTGGTATT
This sequence comes from Pinus taeda, assembly GCA_000404065.3. Classification (NCBI taxonomy): domain Eukaryota; kingdom Viridiplantae; phylum Streptophyta; class Pinopsida; order Pinales; family Pinaceae; genus Pinus; species Pinus taeda. The sequence goes on along the minus strand of APFE030592951.1, from coordinate 50,487 downwards.
AAAGCATGGTTAAAGCTCTTTTTAATTAAAGTAGAATTGTGGAGAATGCAAGTGTGATTGCGAAAGAAAGAGGAGATCAGGTTATTTGAATCTGATAAGTAGAAGGCATGACATAAGATGAGAGTAAGTGATACTCTTAAGAAGAGATTGCAGAAGCATAAAGAAATCACAACGATGTTTGTTTTCTTGAGGAAAATGGAGATTCACTCAAATGTGAAGAGTGGATGGAGACTACTTGTGAAATCATACAGATATTGTTTTATTTAACTCTAGTTTGAGTTTTGTATGTTAAAGATAGAGTAAATATTGATAGAAGTAGACAGACAAGGAAAGTTGTATGTGTTCTAAAGAACAAAGTGAATGAAAGGCTGGAAAAAAAGTGGCAGTGAACCTGAAGAATCCAACTGAAGGTTGGATGGAGAGGACAAGAGTGTTCTCAGAAGGGAGCTGAGTAGAAGCATTTTAAAGTGGACATAGAAATTTGGCAGCAGCAAGCTTTTGAAATCTTGGAATGATATTTGTTTTAAATATCATTGATATGCAGGTAACAGTAATTAGTGAAGCATCTCAACAAGAAGATCATAGCCTGAAGAGTAGTGATGAAGGAAGCTGGTAAGGGTTTCTGAGAGAGAGTGACCAGAACCTAGTATTTCATTTGGGTTTGAAATACAAGAGGACAATTGTGTTCTCAAAAGTGCAGATGAGTTGAAGTCTAGAGCATGGAGTGCTCATATGGTTCCAAAGGAGAGAACCAGAGAGATGCCAAAAGACTGAGCTCAGAGGAGAGAAGCTTAGTGAGGTATCATGCAGCCGGGAGGACTTTCTGTTGCAGAGACTTGTGTAGCTCATAGTGAGTGAGGAACTCATAGAGTGAGATGATAAAATGGCTACTGATAGTCATTGCAGAGTTTAGAGAAAAGCCACAAAGTGAAGAAAGAAGACGCCAAAGCAAATGGCATATGGAGATAGATGAATGATGAAGAATATGAGAGGGAGAAGGCTAAGATAATAGATCATCTTGAAGTACTGATGGAATTGTTACAGAGGAATGAGGAAGATCAGAGGTGTGGTTTTCTTATGAGAAGAAAGATAAGGTGGCATAAACTACAGAAGAGGAAAGAGCAAATGATGAATGCTCGATTGAGGGAAGAATTACTCAGAATGAATGAGTATTTGGAGGAAGACTTGAAGATTGAAACTTCAAGAGAAGCCAAAATATCACATGATTTTAAATCTGATAATTAGTGTATGTTTGTAGGTGAAACATGTGAAGAAGTACAATTTGTTGATATTGCCACAAAGGAGGAAGACGACAGGAAAAATCTAAATTATGTCTTGAAAGAAGATGAGATAGATAGGTCTCATGTAAATGCCCGTACACAGTTGGGAAAAAGTTTTACTTTTCAGCATATTGCAAGGACTGAAATTAAAGGAATTTTGACTCATGATGATGGCCAAAAGCAGGAAGAAGTGGAGAAGGATATCAAGCAACCAAGTGAAGGACTTGAGGAGATTGAAGAGGAGACCATCAAAATATTTCTGAGTCATGTAGAGGACTTGGAACAACAGGAGGACTTGATGATTGAATCATCAAGTGAGACCATGAGGTCTTGTGGTTTTAAAACTGACAAGTTGTGTGCGAATGCAGGTATTGCAGAAGACAGACCATCCTATGGAACTGTCTTGAGTGAAGCTGAAAGTTGTCAAGCAAAGTATGATGATGACTGTCTTTCAAATGAAGATCAAGTTGAGTTATTACAACAGAAAGAGTTCATAAATTCCTTGCTTAGTGAAGGAAATATCTTCAGTAGAGATGAGACAATTATGTCTTATGATAAGGAATTTGTTATTAGTAAGGACAAAGAGAAATTGATTTTCTTAAATGGCCAATGGAAGAGTGATGGACAAACATCTAAAACTATCACACAGATGGAGGATCAAAATTTTATTCTAATCGAGAATGAAGAAGTAGTGTCACCAAGAAATTATACTTGTGACAAAGAAGAAGATAGTAAGGATTGTACAGAGCTTTTAGGAGAAATCCCAAGTGAGATGGAAAATATATGGCATGAGTTAAGTCTTTTTGAGAAAAGGCTAGAAAACCAAAGAGTAAGTGTTCAGGTTGTAAAATCAGATCTGAATGAGAATGAAGTTCTTCACTACAGTGGACAAGAGCAGGAAGACATCATTGAAGCAGATGGTGTGGAGGAGAGACTAGCTGTCAGTCTTGTAAATTATTTTGGGAATTTAAATCATCATACTGATGTGCTGACAAAGGAGTTAGAGGAAAACTCAGAACATCAAATTGAGATGTTTCCAGAGAAGGAAAAGGCAATGAGGCCTTATATTTTTAATTCTAATAATTGGTGTATTATTACAGGTTGTGATGAAGATGCTGTTGCAAAGACAAAAGAATATTTGGCACATGAGAACAGTCAAATGAAGGAGGAAAAGGAAGATTCCATGATAGTACTTAGCCCATGGAACGAAAACATTAAATCATCAGAAAGTAAATTTGCAGACAAGGAGCAGAAATTAGATGTTGCAGAGGGAGATATCTTCAAGGATATTTAGGAAGTCTGGGTGGAAGCAATATCTACAGTAGTATCTGGAGCAATCTCAAGAGTAATAACAGAATATGAAGTAGAAAAAGCTGAATAAAGTAATCAACAATTTAAATATGAATGGACAATGTGCAGTGAGATACAAAATGTGAAGGTGTCGAAGTTAGTGGACAACAACAACAACCTGAAGCAGAGAGAAAGAGATGGTAGTAAATGGCAGAGTATGTACCAGCCCAAGGATGTGTTGGAGATGGAGATTGAAGAATTATGGTAGTTGATGATGAAATAGTCCAGGTAGAGGAAAATGACAACAGGAGGAGTGATCAATCAGAATTTGAAACCAGTTGAAGAGAGGAAGATGAACAAGAAGACAACAGATATACAACAACAACAAAGGAATAGAGCATTCAGACAACTACAAACTAAAGTTTAGGACCCTGGAGGTTTTTCTATCAACATATGAGAACACATGATCTAGAGATCATGAATGTTTTCCACCTTGGGAGTCTGATGCAGGAGCATTCGTCTCAGAAATATCATTGTATTTTAGTACACATAGGGGGTCTTGTGTTTTAAGGAAGTTGGTTTCTTGAGTATTAAATTAATGCAATTCTAATGTTTTTGGGTGATTTTATGAGAATAGGATCTAATTAAATATTGAGAGGCATATTGTAAATGTTCTCGAATGAAGGGGAACATGAGAGAATCAGGATAGTTGAGAGTTCATAGGGATTGATAGATTTGGAAATTAATTGTAGATCTTAAATTAGGAATTAGTTCATGATTTATAGGATTGAGAGGATTCTTAGGGTTTAGTTGAAATTATTAAGAATCTGAACCAAAATTGGTTCATAGAACCTTTTGTATAAATGTAAGCCTAAAAGGCATAGAAAGAGTCAGTTAGTTAGTCAGTTAGAGAGTTAGGTAGATAGGGAAACAAAGGTCACTGGTATTGGAAATTAGGCATGAGAGAAGAAACTATGTAAATACTTGTTTACGAATATAGAAATTCGATTTCAAACCTGTGTAGAGTACATATGTGATTAAATTGTAATTATTTATAAACGAAGTGTTTTTGCATAAGATATGTGTGTGCAAACGAAATCGAGAAGGACAAAGCACTGAGACAACGTAGATAGAAAATTAGAGGTTAAACAATTCCAATGATGGATTGTAATTAAGCTCAGGAAGGAGTCAAACGGAAGTTTAAGGACGTAGAAAGTATCAAACAACAAAGCATGGAAACTGTCGGATCGGCCAGATCAACGGATAACAACAATGGAAGAGGAATGGCAGAGAATAAATTACGTGTTAGCATTAAGGGTTAATACTGAGATTAAGCGCTAAAACTTTGGTTAAGTGTCTTCCTTAAAGGTTTTGATTTGAGCACGTGGGTAGTTTTCCAAAGACGGGAAGTGGTATCTTGCGCAGCATAAAGGCTGTAAGTGGTATTTCAAAATTCTATGCGATAAAACGTGGAGGCGCCACGTAGCACAACAAAACAAATTTTCTCGTGTGCTTCTGAAATTTTATCGGTCGTGCTAGTTGGAGATCGAGATTGCGTGATATCTGTTGGATCATGTGGGATTGATCTACGGTGGAGATTTGGCCACACAAAAGTTGAGAAGTTGACGCAACAACCGGTGGATCAAATGAAGCAGATCAACAGTAGAGATCGTCCTGGTTAGTTGATGAGCGGATGACGCGATAGTCATTGGATCTGAAGGGAGAAATCAACGGTGAAGATTTGAAGCGCAGGTTGAGCATCATTAAATGTGCAAAGTTGTGTGAATCGATAGAATGGTAAAGTAATGAAGGGTCAAATGGTTTATGTGTAATTTCTATTATACAAGAGTTATAATAGAAATAAAGCGAAACAAATATATTATGGTTAATATGCGTGGGTAATAAGGGTTATCCAAAGATATTGAAGGGTCATATAGTTTTCGCTCAAAGGTTTATTAAGGTTTAGACCTTGGATAACTAAACCAAACGTTTCCACTTAAGCATTTAATTAAGAACATTAAAACTTGATTTAAGAGAGTTTTTCCTAAGTATGAGATGGAAATTATTGGGACATGAATATGACATGATTTTGCTTGCATACTATGGATATTTGCGGCTAAGGTTGCCTTATAATTTATTAGCCAAAAAGGAAAAACTCAAATCTAAACCAAGAGTCACTATCAAGGAAGAACCTTCTTCCTCTCCATCTGATCATAAAATTGACAATTTAGTCAGAAAAATGGAAATAATGATGGAAAGGGTGAGAATATCTAACAGAACTCCTCCAAGAGATAATCAACCTGGTCCACAAATTAGAAATCCCAACTTTAGAAGAAATACACCTCAAATTAAATAGAGAGAACAAAGGGGTACAAACCAAGAAATCAGACCTCCTTTTCAAGAAAATTACACATATGGTGAAGGAAAAATACTTGGAGACCCTAATGAAGGCTAGATTAATTTGATGGGAGTAAATGATAATGATTCTATGTTTTGAACTCAAGAGGAACAAGACCTTTTTCAATTCCTGAACATGAAGTAGATCCAGATGAATCAGAAGAATACAAGTTAGATTTTGAAAATGCAATCATGGAAGTCCATAGGTAGTACAACTCAAGAAATGAAAAAACCAATGATAGTACTGCTAAAAAGGCCACTGAAATTTTAAATAGAAAAGCAATTGATATTTCTGAGAATTCCTTGAAAAAGAATGTAGAAACCTAGACACAAAATATACTAGCCACTGTTTCTAGAGTAACTCAAACTGATACTCCTACTACCAGCCAACAAAGGGATCCTTTTCAAAAGGATACAACTGAAAAATAAGATTTAAACAAAGCTCCAACATCATTTAATCTTGAACACGAGTTGACAAAACTGAAGGTATCCATACATCTAACAGAATTAATGAATAAGGATGCATATAGATTACAAGTGCTCAAGGTTTTCAATGTAGGAGAAGGTTTAGACACAATAAATGTTTCAGATGATCAACCAGAAATATTATTTGGCCCTAAAGTTGATGGGAAACCTCAAGAAGGAGTTGTACCTCCCTTCTACATTAGCTTAAACACACTTGATAAAGTTTGTATCCATACCTCTAACAGAATTAATGAATAAGTATTCATATAGATTACAAGTGCTTAAGGTTTTCAATGTAGGAGAAGGTTCATAAACAGTAAATGTTTTAGATGATCAACCATAAATATTATTTGGGCCTGAAGTTGATGGGAAACCTCAAGAAGGAGTTGTACCTCCCTTCTACATCAGCTTAAACACACTTGATAAAGTTTTACATAATGCAATGCTTAACTCAGGGGATTCCCACAATCTTATGCCTAGAGTTATTATGGAGAGAATAGGGTTGGACATCACTAGGCCATACAAAGATCTATATTCTTTTGACTCTAGCAGAGTAAAATGCTTAGGTCTCATCAAAGACTTGTGTGTCAATTTAGCACAAATACCAGCCAAGAGTGTGGTAATGGATATAGTGGTTGCTAACATACCTCTCAAATACATCATGTTACTTTCTCATTCATGGGGAGCTAAACTGCAAGGAAATATTCAATTGAATATGACCTATGCTACCATTCCAATATTTCGTCAACCAAGAAGATTATATAGGGAAACCCTCATGAAATTCATGGTTCACAGTCAGGATAAACCACACAATTATCCTTTGTATTTAGCACATTCAGATCTAGATTCTTTCATTTTGTATAATGATGGAGACATAAATGAGCAAACTGCAGGTTCAAAAACTGATTTATGCAAAATTGAGGGATCTAATTAAGAGAATCTAGAAGATAAAAAATCAGATGAACCCTTATGGAACTTAGATTTTGATGGAGCTGTTAGTAAAGAAGGTTATGGAGCAGGTGTCTGGATTTCAAACTTCAACACCAATAATTTAGAGGGTCATTCATACAAACTTAACTTTCAATGCATAAACAATATAGATGAATATGAAGCCCTCCTCCTAGGCTTGCTATTGTCGAAGAAGTTAGGTGCTCGAGGAATTTTCATTCGTGGAGATTCAAAATTAATAATAAAGTAGATTAAAGGGGAATACTCAGCTAAACACCCTAGATTAAAGGCTTACATAAATGTTTTCCTTGATTTCCTACAATGTTTTCCTGAGTATACTTGTCTGTGATCCCTAGAGGGAAGAATATCCTAGCTGATGGTCTGGCTACTTCAGCTAGCACTTGCAAAATGCCTTATCGTCCTAGTCATCAATACACTATGGAGGTAAAAAATAGTTCAGTTGTTCGAGATAATATCAGATACTGGTAGGTTTTTGGAAACGATAAACAAATTGAAAATTTTATTCACTCAAAAGAGTAATGTCAGTGTGAAAACAGAGAAGTAGATCTTGAAGTAGATAATAATGTAGATAAACTCGTAAATAAGATTGAATTAGATCATGAACTAGAAATATTGCAATTAAAAGACAACGTTTTTCCTAGAGAATAGTTCCCTTAGAAGAATTGTTTGATTTCAATGATGTGGCCAAAAAACCAAAAGTAGAACCCACTAGAGCTGAGGTTGAAGATTCTAATATAGGAACTAAGAAAGAACCAAGAATTGTAAAACTGTCAAAATCTTTGCTCCTGCTGAGAAGCAGAAATATATAATTTTTTCAAAGAATTTAGTGATGTATTTGCATGGAGTTATGAAGACCTTAAATCTATGACACCAGCATAATACAACATAAAATTCCTGTAAAAGAATATCATAAACCTTTCAAACAGAAATTCAGGAGGATAAACCCAGTATTGATGCCTATAATTCAGAAAGAAGTAAGAAAGATGTATGATGCTAAGATCATAATGCCTTTAAGGTACTCTAACTGGGTGTCAAACTTAGTTCCAGCTAGAAAGAAAATAGGAGAAACTAGACTCTGTGTGGATTTCAGAAACCTTAATAAAGTTTCACTTAAAGACAACTACCAATTACCAAAAATGGATGATATTCTGTGGAAAGTAATTGGTTCAAATATAATTTCTTTGTTAGATGGTTTCTTTGGATCTAATAAAGTGTTAGTACATCCTGAAGATCAAAAGAAAACAACAGTCACCACACCCTGGGGTACCTTCGTGTATGTGAAGATGCCTTTTGGCTTAATGAATGTTGGTGATATGTTTCAACGAGCCATAGACATTGCATTTGCTGATGAAATAGGTAGATTCATAGTCATATATCTGGATGACATCACTTTTTTCTAAAAAACATATGAGGAACATTTACTTCACCTTAGAAGAGTCTTTGAGAAGTGTAGAAGATTTGGTATTTCCTTGAATCCAAAGAAAACATCATTTGGCTTAGAAGAAGGAAAACTCTTAGGCCACATAATTTCAAAAGATGGGATAAGGATTAATCCAACTAGAATTGAAGCTATTCTGAAAATTGATCATCCTAGGAATATAAAGGAACTCCAGCCTTTTATTGGAAAAATCAATTTCTTAAGGAGGTTTATCCCTAACTTAGCTGAACTTCTAAGAAATATAACCAACATGCTAAGAAAGGACACGGAGGTGAAATGGAACAATGAAGTAAGGCACGCATTTGACCATGTAAAACAAGCCTTAACACAAGCCCCTGTGTTAATTAGTCATGACTTCACTAAGGATTTTCTCATTTTTTCATTTGCATCTGAGCATACCGTTGCAACAGTTCTCTTGTAGAAGAATAATGAGGGACATGAACAAACCATTGCTTTCTTTAGCAAAGCCTTAAGAGATGTTGCATTAAATTACAACATTATGGAAAAGCAAGCATTTTCTTTAGTGAAAGGCATTAAAGATTTTAGAGTATATGTGCTTCATTCACATATAATTGCATATGTTCCTAATGCTGCAGTAAAGGACATACTGACCCAAAATGGTACTGATGGGAAAAGAGGTAAATGGGTTGCCATTATTCTTGAATATTATATTGAGATCAAGCCAGCTAAGCTCATTAAAGGTCAGGGATTAGCTAAATTAATGGTTGAATCTAATTTTCATGCTTTGAATATGAATTTTGTAGTTATATTGGACGAACAAGAAGAGTAGGCGACTCCATAAGTATCTGAGAGTTTTGGAAACTCTCCCTGGTATGCAGATCTGATTTTTGTTTTACAAAATTTACAAGCTCCTCCTAGTTTGACCAAAACTAAGGCTAGATTTTTGAAACTCAAAGCTATGAAATTTTGTATTTTCGATAATAATCTCTATTAGAAATATGCTAGTGGAATTTTGTTGAAATGCCTATTGAAAGATGGGGCAGATAGAGCAATACAAGACTTTCATGAAGGAGATTGGGGTGGGCACTTATAGCGGAAAACTACTGCTAACAAGATCCTTAGAGCAGGTTTCTACTAGCCTAATTTATTTAAAGATGTCCATGAGAGAGTTACCTCCTATCACAAATGCCAAATTTTTGAAGGCAAAAGCAAACTTTTTCGTTTGCCCTTGAAGCCAATTTCAGCAGAGACTCCATTTCAGAAATGGGGTTTGGATTTCATTTGAGAGATCCATCCTTCATCTTCAGCCCAACATAAGTGGATTCTCAATGCCACTGACTATTTCACCAAGTGGATTGAAGCAATTCCTACCAGGCAAGCTATTGATGCAATGATTATCAAATTTTAAGAAACCAATATTCTTTCAAGGGTTTGTTGTCCCAGGAAAATTATCGGCGATAATGCAACAACATTTAAGTTCAAGAATATGCTTGAGTTTTGTAGCAAATATCATATCACTTTGGGACATTATACTGACTATTACCCTCAGGGGAATGGGTTAGCTGAATCTTCCAATAAAAGTCTAGTTAATATCATCAAAATATTGTTGCAAGATATTAATAAATCATGGCACAACAAGCTAGTCAATGCATTATGGGCTAATAGGCTTACCACAAAGAAATCAATTGGTATTTCCCCTTACCAACTAGTTTATGGAATGGATGTTGCTTTTCCAACCTCCCTAGGTGTCCCTGTTATGAAAATGTTGCAAGAACTACAAGTTGAATCCAATGACATTCAAAGAAGGTTTAATCAGACAATACAACTGCAACAGACCAGAGAAGAAGTTTACTATAACACTCAACTAATTTAGGGAAATATCAAGAAAATTTATGGTAGAAGAACAAAAGCTGAGGATTTTCAGTTGGGAGACAATGTTTTAAAATAGGATTCTAGGAAAGAAGATAAGGGTAAGCATGGGAAATTCGATCATTTATGGCAAGGTCCTTATAAAATCTGTGCTTATAGAGGTAACAATGCTTATTTCTTGCAAGATATGAATGGAGAAGATATGCCTGATGGACCAGTCAATGGCAGAATGCTCAAACATTATTTTTCATGATCATTGTACATTGTATTGTACTTATTCACAAGATTCATTGTACATATCATTTACTTTGTATTATGATGATTGGGTGACTTATTATTAGAAATTGAAGCCCGAGGAGAAGGCCATAAGCTCCCGATCAATCTGTCACCATAACTATAACTACAATGAATAAGTCAAATGCAGAGAATTGGAAAAAATGTGAAAGTGATGCTAGTTGAAGTGCCATTGGTAGTACAATAATTTTTGAAGAATAAATTCATAAGGTTGTGTGCAACTTGTTCAAAATGCCACAATACTTCCTCTTGTTTGAAACATAATGCTTCATCATGTTCAAGCAAATTTCAATTTATGTCAATTAGGGTAGAATGAATAACTTATCCAAACAATGTAATCTTGGCTAAGGTTAGGTTAGTTAAGTTAGATGAAGAAATTAATCCAACAATGTAATATGGATTAATACAATTGTTAGATTAGTTTTACATTTTGAATAGGTGTTTTAGTGATTTAAATTGCAAAAATAAATAAGGTTTGCACTCCTAAATGCACCCTAGTTGGTTTCAGTTAGGATAGCTTGGGGGGAAATTAAACTTATTGTAAAAAATGCTAATATGTGGTATCATTTGTCCAAGGTATGAAATTTATTATAAAATTATATGGTTGAAGAGACATTTTGTCATTAATGCTCAAATGGTACACATCTACCCGATCCAGATCACAACCCTCTTTTGATAAGATGACTCCCAAGCCTTTTCACACCCCCCCGTCCCCCACCATGTCTCCCTTTATCGGTGAGGAGGGGGGTCTGAAAAAGTGGTTTCCCCATCGGGCCCCGCTGCTATGTGCACCTCTCACACTATTTCGCACCCCCCTCACTTTCCACTTATCGCTTATACCCTCCTTCGAAAACCACTCATCCTCACACCCTCTCCCGCTAACAGTCTCGCCCCCGCATCCTTTTCCACCTACGGCTCAACTCCACATCGACTGACCGTTACAACACTCCTGCTGCCACTTCCTCCCGTTGCCGCTTCTTTCCATTGCACATTAATTGCTCCCCTAAACAATTGTTTCATCTAATGGTCCCACTCCATTGTAAACTTATAAATCCCTACACTCACCCTTGACCACTTTCTTTCCTAAATTCTCACATTCTCTTAGTAGTATTAATTCTATATTTGTTTTCCTTCATCCACAATTCATTGCTGACAGAGTAATAACCCACAAGTTACTTTTCCTGGGAAAGTAGCATTGTCTTCCTCTGCAATTTTACCCTGTTATCACAATGGCCCCCAAAACCAACATTGATGCCGTTGTGGTAAATCCTATGCTTTCTCCCTCCATGGATTTAGACCATATTCCCTTAGCAGACAGGGACTATAAAATTGTCGAAACACAGTACGAATCCAACTTTTTTGAATTACACTATTTGGTTTTGAGACAACCATCTAGACCAGTCAGATAAAATTGGGCTTTGGCAATCCAAATTACCCCTATTCATTTTTCCTTAATCCTATTATTTCCCAGATTTTTTCCTCAAATGCCAAGCTTCTTACCTCTCAAGAAAAAGAATCGTCATATCCCCTAATGGTGAAATCCTTTTCACCATTACCCCTGAGAGTATAAATCAGAGCAGATCGCACACAGTGAATCCCTAACTCCCTTGTCCATTGAAGCTCTTAAAAATACGTGCCTAAAGCTTAGTTTTCCTTAGAGAGCTAAGATTGTTGAAATCTTCCTCCCAGAAGATTCTCAATTGCCCAAGAAAAACCCTCCCTTATCCCTCTTCTATTTTCCCCTAGAGGACTAGACAGATTATCTTTGTCTTGTCTTGTCTACTTGAATATTTCCCGGATGAATGGGTAGATGAGGTTATTTTAGGTTTTCTATCCATCCTTTCCATAGAAGAAGGACCTTCAGTCATTTTTTACTGTCGTCACTTTTTTGCAGATACCATAAATGAAAAATTCCTTCATTTTTTAACTAAAGGAATGTTTATATATTCTTCTGTTATGATAAATACGTTTCCTTCTTCCAGACAAACAATTTTACTTTTGCAGTGCAGAAAATCAGTAAGCAGGGTGAGCCTTAGTCCATAATCTTTTGGACTTCAATCATCATAAATCATTCATAGGAGTACATGTTTAAAGACTTTATTGACCAGTTCATACATCCAACAACTTGTTTGTTGAGCATCCAACGAATTTCCAGGATCAGTGAAGACATTCAAAAGGTGTTGCATATCAGTGAGAAGGTGAAAACAGGTGATTGGTATTTATACCAAAATTATACAGAGATCAGGGTTTATGGCTTTGAGCTGCTCCCCTAGAAACTACCAAAATACCTTCCTATGAGGATATTTGCCTTAGAATACATCAGGCAAATAATCCAATCAGATAACATTCACTTTATGGCAACCAAGAAGAAGTCACAGTTCAAAATCAAAACATAGATCGGGCCATTTATCTATAATAATAGAACAACAGGAGAGGAAGCATACCTCCTTCTAAAACAAATGATTTTTCCCCTCAGCTTCACATGGTCTTATGACCCCTTTGGGGTAATTTCTAAGTTAAGGGTGGAGCAGAAGACAACCCTTTATGTACATACCCAAAGAACAGAATATGAGAAATATATGAATCAACAGGATTGGGAAGACAAGACATTGTAGGAGGCCGAGGAGTAGGTGTTTTCCAAAACCGCTTCAAAGACTACTATCCCTAGAGAGAAAACTGAGAAAAGGCAAAGAGAAGATGATTCTTCACTAGTAACATAAGCCTCAGCAAAAGAATTCAAGATTTACGTAAAGAAAACAAAGACAAGCTCCAAGGTAGATTTCACACCAGAGAAGGAAACACAGGGTGCTATTGTACTCACTCTCCCTCATACTTCACAGTTTGGTAGCAATATCACTGATTCTCCATCATCCTCAACCACTAAAGGGAATCCAGCCAAAACACCTCATACAATAGGGTCATTTGCAGAACGGAGGCAACTAGACATAATTCAAAGGTACAAAGAAATCAATAGAGGAATGAAGCCCTCCATGACAACATTTATACTCAATTTAGGAAGCGGTCTTCCTTTATTCAACACAGGATCATTTCAACCTATGATACAGAGAAAGGGAGAATTCACATGGAATTCTTGCAGGCCCAAGTACCTTAACCTAAATCAAAAGTTGATGCTAAGAAGACCGCCATTGAATTTTAGGAAAAATATGTCCATCCCCTGGACCAGATGGACATGCACAGGCAAACATGAGAGATGGTATATTCAACTTTTACACAAAATACCATTACTACTTCCAAGTTGCAGCTATATTTGAACAATGTTCAATCATAGCTCAAACTGGAAAAAATTCCCTCTTTGGCCAAAGATAATAGAATCAAATATTTAGATTAGATGGTGGTTAAAGCAGGCTTTGATCCAAGTAATTCAAAATCTATTGAAGAGATCATTAAGAAGAAGAACAATGATATAACATCCCTAAGGAAGCAGTTGAAGTTGCCTGCCACTAAAGATCCTTAGGCAAAGGAATTAGGAGAAACAGAAATACAAAAAGAGGAAATTCTGAAGATATTGGTGAAACAGAGTGCACAGATGAAAGAGATGAATGTAGAGATGGATAAACTAATCAAGGAAAACGAGTAGAATGTAGCTAGGGCAACACAACCTTTGGAGGCTATACCTCTCACAATCTCAGTGTCAGCTACAAAATCTTCATCAACTGTCTCTACACTGGACCCATAGATGCATAAAAAAAGATGGTTAAAGCTACGGAAGACATGACAATAAGAGAAAAGGAGATTGAAAGTTTAAGAGAACAAGTACACCTTCTACAGGAACAACAAACAAAATCAGATGATTGTATCATAGCAAAAGTGCAGAAGTAAAATATGTTGATTGTGCAGTTACATAGATTAGAGAAACATAATCAGATTGGTGAGACTTTGGGTGAAACCAAAGAAATAATATGGAAGGATTTTCAACAATCAATTAATGAAATGTGGCCCAATATCCATATCATTTTTGAACAAGAATAACTAATTCAGAAGGGAATGGAAGCCATTGCACAGACTAAGGAGGAATTGGATGATATACCAAAAGTAGAAAATAAGGTTATAAAATTCCTCAATTCAAAGAATAAATATGAGTTAGAAGAATTGTAAATTAAAGACAGAACAAAGGCAATTTTAGAAGTTAAGAAATTTTTGGTAAAAAAGAATCCAATGCAACAACTTGAAGAGAAGTTCCAGGTACTACAGATTGGTGTTCACAAGTTCCTCAATAGATTTAAAACACTAAAGTACAAAGGAATGCTAAGATTGCTGGTTTTAAATGAAAAATTGATGACTTTGTCAGATTATGACCATAAATTTTCAGAGAAGGCTAAAGGGGAACTCTTACAGGTAAAGCGTTGTTGGAAGCATTAGGACATGATTTGGAGATTTAGCATGAGGTGAAACACCTTTTCCTTACTGAACCTACCTTTCCCAAATATACTGAGGTAGATGAAGTTTACAGGAAAATGTTAGAAGTTTCTATCCTTGGTGAAGAAAGATGGGATTAGTTATCCGAGTTACTAGGGTAACAAGGTGCTTCATTGTAAAACTCAACATCAACAACACAACAGGATTTAAAGGGGCATATGTTCAAAATTTTCACAAAGATAGTGCCAACACTTCAAGCAATTTCAATTTTCCTAAATTTTTGTAACAGTTAGATAGATTATGTGTAGGAACTCCTTAAATATATCCTGGTCATTTATGACAGGATTTTTTGTAAATATTTTTATAAATGCCCTCATTTCAAATGAGAATGGGTTGGTAATTGTGGATTATTATTGTTTTGTACTCAAACGAAAATATATTGTAGTTTCTGGAACATTAGTGGACCTATTCAATAATAAAGGAATCTATTCACAGGATTCTTACGTTCAATTGATTGGTAAAGTGCATCTATTGTTCTTTGATTATTTTCTCTGTCTATCATGCTTATGTTTTCTTTATTATTAATTGTTAAAAAAAAATTATAAGTACAAAATTTGTTTTTCAGCACTTTGTACTTGGTGTTAGCAATTCTTAATGTTTCTCAGTTGGTATCAAGTAAAGGAATTCTTCACTGCTCTTTTCCTTAATTGAATCTTTTCTTTTCTTCTCTCTATCTCATTCAGAATAAAGAATCCAACAGGTGGGCTACCTTGTCCTGTGAACACTTCCCTTAAAAATTTGTTTGAGGTCCATGATTAAACAGATGACTCCATAGCCCAATGGTGATCTGACCAATTTATCAACAAAACCCCCATTTAAAACAACCAAGTAAGCACCTTAATAACTAGCCTAAAATCCTTAGTCAAAACAAAGTTAAATTTGATAGAGAGAACCCTCTCTTAATATGGTAGGGCTAGATCCTAGCTTCCAAAGTGGTTGGTAGTTACCTTTTTGATTTTCTTTTACAACCTTGGAAATTACAGAGTGATAATAGACTTCACCAAAAATGAAGCAGATGCAAACCTTTACCATATTTTTGTTGAAGGTAACTTATTGATTATAGTATTATAGGTCAATGATTTAATTTTAACCAATGATGAGAAGTTGATCAAGTCTTGCAAAGAAGATTTTGCAAGAGAATTCGAGATGAAGGATTTTATGCAACCAACTCACAAACGGATAGATCAATGACCTAAAAAGTATCATCTTCGAGGGGGAAAACTCCTTTACATTACATAAATGAACAATTATTGGATGATACAAATGAAAAAACCTCCTTTGTATATACAAGAGTCTAAGGGGTCACATATAATCAGAGCCTACATAACAATAATAATGTAAGGGCACAACAATAACAATAGTGGGATTCTATGGGGCACCACAATAAAAATATGGGGGCTACATGGGCATAACAATAACAATAAGGGGGCTACACTAATATTATAGGGACCTAGCATGCCCCTCTCCTTATTAAAAGTGTTTTCCTCAACTCTTGAGTAGTTATGGATGCTTCTGTACAAAATTATCATCCTCCCATGCAGAATCTTCAATGGGTAATTTCTTCCACTTAATGAGATACTCTAAAATTGATCGATTCTGTAGCTATTAGGTTCTTGTTTCCGTGACTGCTTCAAGCTAAAATATGATTTTTCCTTCTTCGTCAAGTTCTGGAAACACAGTTTGAACTGGAATATTGTCACTGATAACCTTCTTCAAGCATGAAACATCGAAATTTCGGTGTACTCGAGAAGATGCAGACAACTCCAATTTGTATGCCATAGTACCAATATTTTGCAACACCTTGTAAGGACTGTAGTACTTGGGTGATAATTTATTATCCTTCTTAGCTTGCTTGAGAGACATTTGTTTATATGGTTGTAACTGTAAAAATACCCAGTCACCTATATCAAAACTTCTTTCACTCTAATGTTGATCTGCCTGTTATTTCATTCGATTCTACGTCATAGTGAGGTTATCCTTTAAGAGTTGAAGAACTTGTTGTTGATGCTCAATGTGATCTTCCACTACTTGAAATTTATAATTTTCTCTTAAAGATGATGTGATGGATTGTGGATGATATCCATAAAAGGCCATAAATGGGGCCATTTTTGCTGCACTATGGAAGGAAGTGTTATACCACCCTTCAGCTAGAGGTGACCACTTGACCCATTGTGTTTGTTTATCATATAGAAAGCAATAAAGATATCCTTCCAAACATTTGTTCACTATCTCAGTTTGACCATGAAATTGAGGACGATAAGATGATATATGAGCTAATTGAGTACCAAGACAAGAAAATAATTTTGTCCAAAAATTTCCAGTGAAAATGTGATATCTATCACTTACTATAACCTTTGGATTTCCATGAATATTTTGAATTGTTTCCATAAATGCAGTAGCAACTATACTCACTTTAAAAGGATAAGATAATGCAAAAAAGTGTGCATACTTGGTAAGTTTATCAACTACCACCATGATGACACTCTTTCCTTCGGACTTGGGTAAACATGTGATAAAATCCATTTATACCTCCTTCTAACACTGACTTGGAATGGCTAAAGGTTGTAACAGACATGGGGTCTTGATTGTCTCAACTTTATTTTTTTACAAACCAAACATTCTGCCACAAACTTCCCAAAAAAATTCCTTCTTGACCCTATGGTAAATTTTTAAAAATCCCGAGTGCCCTTCTAAGGGAGATGTATGCAATTCCAAAAGAATATTTTGTTTGAGATGGGAATTCTTACAAAGATATAAGTGATGTTTGTACCATAATGAATCATTTTTCGAGCTAAATGTATCAGATGTACTGGGATCTTGCTGCAACTTTTGAATAAGTGACCACACCTCTTCATCATTTTTCCATTCATCCCTTGCTTCGATTATCCACTCAGGTTGGATAATAGAAATGTCACAAATAAATGCTTCCACATCCTCATCCTTTCTTGAGAGTGAATTTGCAACAACATTTTGCTTCCCTTTTTTGTAGATGATTTCAAAGTCATAACCCAACATCTTTGTCACCCATTTTTGTTGCTCTTCTGAAGATAATATTTGTTCCAATTTTTTTTTTTTAAGACTATCATGATTTGCTTTTTACCTTGAAGTGTCTTCCCATTAGGTAAGGTCGCCATTACTTTAGTGCATTTAATATTGCCAATATTTCCTTCTCATAAATAGGTTTGTGTAAATACTCTCTTTTGATTGGACGACTTTCAAAAGCAATGGGCCTTCCTTCTTGCATTAAACAACACTAATTCCATTTCCTGAGGCATCACATTCCACAATAAAAGTTTTTGTGAAGTCTGGCATAACTAAGACTGGTGCTTGGCACATTGCCTCTTTAAGATGTTCAAAGGCCTTCGTTGCTTCTCAAATCTAATAAAATGCATCTTTCTTGTAATGATGTTAGAGGTGCTACTATTCTCCCATAATTCTTAACAAACTTGTGATAATATCTTGTCAACTCTAGAAATCCTCGAAGATTCTTTATGGTTGTGGGGATTTTCCATTCCTTAATGGCTTTAATTTTGTTAGGGTCTACCTTAACACCCTCATGAGATACAATATGACCCAAATATTCGACCTCCTGTACTCCAAAGAAACATTTGGGGGTTTTTTCATATAATTATTTCTCCTCTAATAGTTTGAGCACCCTGTTGAGTGTGGAGCTTGATTATCTTCAGTATTCGAAGGTATTGCCGCATTGGACCCCAGTTCGAAATGGGGTCGCAACGTCGCTTGTAAAATATTTGTTGTAGGGGTGGTCTAGGGGGGGGGTGGCTGCGACCTTTGGGGAGCCCCCCCCTGGTAGGGGGTTTCGGGGGCAGCGCCCCTGAAGCTAAGAATAGATGTAAAATTGCCTTGTAAAAGTACAATAATTTCTAGTCAATCTTGTCCATTCATTAAGCGGAGATATAATGGTAGAAGTTATGTTTAATTTAGGGTTTTTTACCCTAGAAGGCAACCCCTCACTATATATGAGGGAATTGTATTGCATCTATGTAGATCTGTATTCTAAGTGAGAAAGAGAGAGGATATTGAGAGCGAAGAGGGTGTTACATTGGATATGTTGTAGGTTGTATCTCTTCAGTTTGCTGGATAATATAAAAGGAAGGACTGGTTGTTTCTCCGTGGACGTAGCCCAAACTGGATGAACCACATATATCTGTGTCTCTCTTGTTTTTTGTGTTTTTTGTGTTTATATTTATGCAATATTTTGTGTGTTCCATTGCTCTGTAATATATAATTTTCTAACAACTGGTATCAGAGCCGAAAGTCTCTTTGGTTGATAAACTCGTAGGAAAGAAGGGTTCCTCATTCGAGTGGGAGCAATAGCGGAAGATGGTAAGTTTAGGGTTGAGAAATTTAATGGCCAAAACTTCTCGCTGTGGAAGATTGTTATGAAACCAGCTCAAGAAAAGATAGAAAAGATTGATAAACGCCTTAGAATTCAACCTCTTCGAGGGGGAAACCTCCTTTACATTACATAAATGAACAATTCTTGGATGATACAAATGACAAAACCTCCTTTTTATATATAGGAGTCTAAGGAGTCACAATATAATCCAGCCGACCTAACAATAATAATATAAAGCTACAAAAATAACAATAGAGGGATTCTATGGGGCACAGTGATAACAATATGGGGGCAATAGGGGCACAACAATATTAATAAGGGGTAAAAATACCATAGTAATGGGGTAATCACTAGTATTATAGGGACCCAACATGCCCCTCTCCTTCAAAAAAAGTGTTGTCCTCAATGCTTGAGTAGTTCTGGATACTTATGTATAAACTTCTCATCCTCCCATGTGGAATCTTCCGTAGATAAGTTCTTCCACTTGATAAGATACTCCGAAATTGATCGATTTCATAGCTGTCGAGATCTTGTTTCTGTGACTGCTTCTGGTTCCAATATAATTTTTTCCTTCCTCGTCAAGTTCTGGCAATATTGTTTGAACTGGGAGCTTGTCGCCTATAACCTTCTTTAAACATGAAACATGGAAAACTGGGTGCAATCGAGAAGCTGGAGGAAGCTCCAATTTGTATGCCATAGTACCAATCTTTTGCAACACCTTGTATGGACCATAATACTTTGGTGATAATTTATTATCCTTCTTAGCTTGCTTGAGGGACATTTGCTTATATGGTGTAGCCGTAGGAATACCCAATTACCTACATCAAAACTTATTTCGCTACGATGTTGATCTGCCTGTTGTTTCATTCTATTTTGTGCCAACACGAGGTTATCCTTTAAGAGTTGGAGGACTTGTTGTTGATGTTCGCACTTGATGTTCACTGCTTGAACCTTAGAATTTCTCTAAATATATGTGATGGATGTGGTTGATACCACATAAAGTTCCATAAATAGGTATTGTTTGCGTATGGAAGGGTGTTAAACCACCATTTAGCCAAGGCAACCATTTGACCCATTGTGTCTGTTTATCAGATACAAAGCAACGAAGATATCATTCCAAACATTTGTTTACTATCTTAGTTTGCCCATCAGATTGAGGATGATAAGATGAGCTATGAGCTAACTGAGTACAAGACAAGAAAATAATTCTGTCCAAAAATTTCCAGTGAAAATGGGATCTCTGTCACTTACAATAATCTTTGGGTTTCCATGTAGCTTTTGAATTGTTTCCATAAATGCAGTAGAAACTGTACTAGCTTTAAATGGATGTGATAATGCACAAAGTGTGCATACTTGGTAAGT
>APFE030592951.1:9817-26900 GCA_000404065.3 Pinus taeda | reverse complement strand
CATTTCTTTTGTTCTCATCATGAGTTTCCTTTACTACCCTTTCACCATTAGTAAGCATTTCTTGTAGAAACTTTGTTAAATCTGTCTTCAAATCTTCCATGCGTGTCTTCAAATCTTCCATGTTTGTCTTCAAATCTGTCTTCAAATCATCTATCTTAGCTTCCACGTCAATCATCTTAGCTTCTACGCCTTTCTTTAAACAGTCCATCTTGGCTTCTACACCTTCCTTTAAACCATTCATCTTAGCTTATACATCTTTATTTAAACCATCCATCTTAGATTCTGTTCCTTTTTGTGCAAGGGACAGTTGTTGCACTTGGTCTTGTAATTTTGATATATCATGTTGCATTTCTTCCTCTTCTTCATAAGTCATGCTAGAGCTTTCAGGTTCCTTAATAGGTGTTTGCATTTTCTTTCCTCGGGGAATCAGTTATCGATAACAATTCTCTACTATGCCCTTTAAATTTCCTTCAAAATAATTTTCAAACCAATCTGAAGCAAACATTTAAAAGAATCTAAACACCTTTTTTCACTTTGTAGGAGCTCGATATTGCCTCTGATGTATCTCTATACATCCAAATCATCCAATTCTGAAATTGTGACTTGCAGTAGCCCTCTGTGTCTTCTTTCTAATGCCACAAGTCTGATCCAATTAGATTCTCCAAGGAAGAGTTATGCGAAATCTCCCACAGTGACCTGATTATAGACTAGTTCAGTAGATCGAACTTGTACGACGTGCCACGAGTCACTGTTTCGATCTTTGGCTCTGAAAAATATATACATGAAACTACAGTCCGTCCTCTTTCTACACCTTCTTACGAAATTTCAATCTAATGCTCAGAGAGAAAGTTATGATGAGTTTCCCCAGGTCACCTGTTTGGAATGTAATTCAGGAGTCTGCAAAAATACCAACTTCCTCAGTTCATATCTCCGCAAATATAGTGAAAAAAGCTCTGAAATTGGGACCCAAGCTTTAACACGATGTCTTATAAAATGGGTTTTTTTTTTAGCTTCTGAAACATCACAGAAAAAAGTTATAGCGAAAATTCCACGATGACCTGTTTGGAGCAGCGAAACCCTAGAATCCAAAGCTCTGATACCAAATGTTATGAAACTAGCTCAAGAAAAGATAGAAAAGATAGATCAACGCCTTAGAATTCAGCCTCTTCGGGGGGGAAACCTCCTTTACATTACATAAATGAACAATTCTTGGATGATACAAATGACAAAACCTCCTTTCTATATATAGGAGTCTAAGGAGTCACAATATAACCTAGCCTACCTAACAAAAATAATATAAAGCCACAAAAATAACAATAGAAGGATTCTATGGGGCACAATAATAACAATATGGGGATTATAGGGGCACAACAATATTAATAAGGGGTACAATAACAATAGTAATGGGGTAATCACTAGTATTATAGGGACCCAACAAAGATGCAAATACAAGATTATTTGTATCAGAAAGGTTTGTACCTACCATTGGGTGGAAAAACAAAGATGCCAACGGGTATGACAGATGAAGAATGGAACATTCTTGATAGAAAGGCACTCAGAATAGTATGGTTGTGCCTCGCAGCATCGGTTGCCTTCAACATTTCGAAGGAAACAATGACAGAGGGTTTGATTAAGGCGTTCGCGAAACTATATGAAAAACCCTCGGCCTCAAACAAGGTATTTCTTATTAAACAATTATTTAATATGAATATGTCGGAAGGTGTCTCTATTGTAGACCATTTAAATGATTTTAATACTATTCCAAGTCAGTTAAGTTCTGTAGGGGTAAACTTTGATGATGAAGTTAGAGCTCCATTATTCTTGTGCTCATTGCCAGAAAGTTGGAATGGTTTATTAATGACCATTAGTAACTCTGTTTCTGGATCTAGCACTTTAAAGTTTGATGATGTTGTCGGTGCAATGCTTAGTGAGTAAATGCGATGGAAAATCTCTGGTGAGACATCGGGTAATGCTTTAAGTGCAGAGTTTAGGGGAAGAAAAATGGAAAGAGGAAAGAGCTCAGGATATCACAGTAAATCAGGGAAAGGCAGATCCAAGTCCAGATCGGGGATAGTGTGCTGGAAATGTGGAAAGAAAGGACAACTAAAGAAATACTGTAGATCTTGGAAGGGAAAAGAAGGAGATGCACAACAAGAAAACAATCATGGAGCAAATGTGACAGGTGAGGTGTTACAAGATGCTTTGATTCTTCCTTTCGAAAATATTACTGATTCCTGGGTGGTAGATTCAGGGGCCTCATTCCATGCCACACCTCATAAGAAATATTTTCATGACTATGTTCAAGGAGATTTTGGACAAGTCCGTTTGGGTGATAAACCCTGTAAAATTGTTGGAATGGGTAAGGTTCTTGTAAAACAGCAGAATGAAACCAATGGCTACTAAAGGAGGTAAGGCATGTTCCAAATCTGAAGAAAAATCTGATTTCAATAGGGCAGTTAGGCGGTGAAGGTTGTGTGACAACTTTCACATATAAAGGTCACCAAAGGAGCCCTGGTAATAGCAAAAGGCAAAAAGGTTGGTACATTGTATTTATGCAATGGTATTTCTAACTCTGTTAATGCTTTAACTTCCAAAGGAGTAGATTCAGCATTATGGCATCATAGGCTTGGAAACATGAGTGAAAAGGGGATGAAGATTCTTCACTCAAGGAATTTGTTGCCAGGTTTGAAGAATGTTGATTTGGACTTCTATGAGAATTGCATTTATGGAAAATAAAAGAGAGTCAGATTTCTTAGAGTTGGGAAAGAAAAGAAGAGCGAAAAATTAGAGCTTGTGCATACAAATGTATGGGAACCTGCTTAGGTATCATCTCTCGGTGGATCTCGTTATTATGTTAATTTTATTGATGATGCAACTAGAAAAACTTGGATTTATTGTATTAAGAATAAACCTGATGTATTTGATACTTTCAAGAAATGGAAATCTTTGGTTGAGATTGAGACAGGAGTGAAATTGAAGTGTCTCAGATCATACAATGGAGGTGAATATTGCAGCAAAGAGTTTGATAGGTACTGTTAAGAGCATGGAATTCGCATAGAGAAGGAAATTCCAAGAACACCACAAGAAAATGGTGTGTTAGAAAGGATGAACAGAATAATCATGGAGCCTGCAAGGTGCATGAGATTGCATGCAGGATTGCCTTTACAATTTTGGGCAGATGTTGTAGATACTACTGTTTATCTAATAAACAGAGGGCCTTTAAGTTCCTTGGATGGTGGTGTTCCAGAGGAAGCATGGACAGGTAAAAAGGTAAACTACTCTATTTTAAAGCCTTTTGGTTGTGAGGCCTTTGTTCATATTGATAAAGAAAATAGAACAAAGCTTGAAGCAAAGTCAAAGAAATGTACCTTTATTGGATACGGTGTTAATGATTTTGGTTATCGCTTATATGATTATGAAAATCACAAAATCATTAGGAGTAGAGATGTAATATTCAATGAAAAGGTATTGTATAAGAATCAGTTGCAGGAAAAGAAACAGGAAAAAGAAAACAAGGAATACACAGTTCTTGATGAGATCACTGAACAAGTAAAGGTGCTTGAAAATAATAATAATCAACAACCACAACAACAACAACCACCACAACATCAACAGGCACCCCAAACACCTGAAAGTGGTGTTAGAAGATCTACTTGAATAAGTATACCCCCTGAACAATACTCTCCTTCATTATATTATTTATGGTTGACTGATTCTGGTGAACCCGAATGTTATGAAGAAGCAATGCAGGTTGAAAGCAGGAAGAAGTGGGAGGTAGCCATGGAATAAGAGATGGACTCCTTAATACATAATCAGACTTGGGACTTAGTCAGGTTGCCTACAAGAAAAACTACATTGAAGAATAAATTGGTTTACAGGCTGAAGAAAGAAGATGGAGGAAAACAAAGGTACAAATCTAGACTTGTGGTGATGGGGTTTGCCCAGAAGAAAGGTATTGATTTTGATGAAATATTTTCTCCTGTTATTAAAATGACTTCAATCAAAACTATTTTAAGTCTAGTAGCAGTTGAAGATTTGCATCTTGAGCAGTTAGATGTAAAGACAACCTTTCTCCATGGGGATTTGGAGGAAGAGATATATATGTAGCAGCCACAAAGATATGAAGTAAAAGGGAAGGATAAACTAGTGTGCAGGTTGAAGAAGAGCTTGTATGGCTTAAAACAGGTTCCAAGGCAATGGTATCTAAAATTTGACAAGTTTATTTGTGAACAAGGTTACACTAGATGTCACTCTAATCATTGTGTTTATTTGAAAAAGAAAAATGATGGCAGCTATATTATATTGTTATTGTATGTAGATGACATGCTTGTTGCAGGGTCTAACATGTAGGAAATAAATGTGCTCAAAAGAAAATTGGCAAATTCATTTGCAATGAAGGATTTGGGAGCTGCAAAACAAATCCTTGGTATGAGAATAACTAGAGACAGGAAAAATCGTAAATTAACATTGTCTCAGAATGAGTACATACAAAAGGTGTTGAAAAGATTCAATATGCACAATGCAAAACCAGTTAGTACACCTTTTGCTAGCCATTTCAAACTTAGTAAGGAAATGTGCCCAAAGACCCAAGAACACATGGATTATATGTCTAAAGTTCCATATGCATCAGCAATTGGAAGCTTAATGTATGCAATGGTTTACACAAGGCCTGATATTGCACATGCAGTGGGAGTTGTAAGCAGGTACATGAACAATCCAGGAAAGGAACATTGGATGGCAATGAAATGGATTCTCAGATATTTGAAAGGTACCACAAATCAAGCATTATGCTTTGGTGGTTCAAACATTTCTCTACAGGGATATTTGATGCAGATATGGGAGGTGACAGAGATAACAGGAGGAGCACTACAGAATATGTATTTACTGTAGGTGGAACAACTATCAGTTGGGTTTCAAAAATCCAAAGTGTTGTTGCACTTTCAACAACAGAAGTAGAGTATGTTGCTGCTATAGAGGCTAGTAAAGAAATGATTTGGTTACAAAGGTTTATGGGTGAATTGGGTAAGGATCATGATATGGGCATGTTATACAGTGATAGCCAAAGTGCCATTCATCTTGCAAAGAAATCAGCATTTAATTCCAGGAATAAACACATACAACTCAAGTACCATTTCATACGATCAATGTTGGAAGATGGAGAGTTGAAGCTATAAAATATACACACTAGCCATAATCATGCAGATATGCTAACAAAAGTTATAACTAGGGAGAATCTGAGAATCTACTCAGTTTCAATTGGTTTTCAAGTATGACGAAGAAGATGAGAAATAGCCAGGTCGAAAGAGGAGTCATTGTCTAGCAAATGAAACAACAATGGAGTTGCTATAATCAGTCTCCAAGTGGGATATTGTTAGGTGTGGAGCCTGAGTATCTTCTATATTCAAAGGTATCACTGCATTGGACCCCAGTTCGAAATGGGGCGGCAACATTGCCCGTAAAATATTCGCTGCAAGGGGGGTCCAGGGGGGGGCGGCTACGACCTTTGAGGAGCCCCCCCCAGCAGGGGGTTTTAGGGGCAGCGCCCCCGAAGCTAAGAATAGATATAAAATTGCCTTGTAAAAGTATTGTAATTTCTAGTCAATCTGGGTCATTCATTAAGCAGAGATCTGACGGTAGAAGTTATGTTTAATTTAGTGTTTTTTCCCTAGAAGGAAACCCCTCACTATATATGAGGGAATTGTATTGCATCTATGTATATCTGTAATCTGAGTGAGAAAGAGAGAGGATATTGAGAGTGAAGAGGGTGTTACACCGGATCTGTTGTAGGTTTTATCTCTTTAGTTTGCTGGATAATATAAAAGGAAGGACTGGTTGTTTCTCTTGGACGTAGCCCAAACTAGGTGAACCACGAATATCTGTGTCTCTCTTGTTTTATGCGTTTTCTGTGTTTATATTTTTGCAATATTTTGTGTGTTCCATTGCTCTGTAATATATAATTTTCTAACACACCCTGTCAACATGTTGAACATTATCCTTCCAAGACTTGTTGTAGATTAGTATATCATCAAAAAATAGTAGCCCAAATTTTCTAAGGAAGGGTTTGAAAATGGAATTCATCAAACCTTGAAATGTGGAAGGTGCATTAGTAAGGCCAAAAGTCATGACCAAAAATTCATAATGACCCTCAAGAGTTCTAAATGCTATTTTTGGAATGTCTTTAGCCTTCATTATAATTTGATGATATCTTAAACGAAGATCGAACTTGGTGAAGTAAATTTCTCCACGTAATTCATCCAACAATTCATCAATGAAAGGAATGGGAAATTTATCTTTAATAGTGAGCTTGTTGAGCTCCCTATAATCTAGACACATACGCCATGATCCATCCTTCTTGTGCACCAATACTATTAGAGTAGAGAAAGAATTTTGACTAAGTTGAATTATACTAGCCTCTAACATTACTGCAACCATATGTTCAATTTCACTCTTTTGGGCATAAGAGTATCTATAAGGCCTGATGTTTGGAGGAAAACTTCTTGGAATTAAATGAATAACATGATCATGATCACAAATAGGTGGGAGGCCTTTGGGAGTCTCAAACACCTTGGAATGATTGTCCAAGACTTTTTGGAGATCTGGAGAAATAGATGATTTCGATGTTTGAAGCTCTAGTGAGAATAATTGTGTAATTACGCCCCATTGTTATTTCTTTAGAAGCTTTGTCATTCCGTTAGAGCTAATTATCTTTCCTGGTTTCCCTGTGATACCCCTTTAATTCAACTTCCTTTATTTCACAAAAAATTTTCAAGAAAAGTTCTTGAAAATTGAAATTTATCGTCCCCAAAGATTGTAACCATTCGACTCCTAGTACAACATCAAAACCATCCATTGGAAAGGAAAAAATTGGAATATTTGATAGATATTCCCCCATGGTTAGCTTGATATTATGGCACTTTCCAGAGCAATTTATAGTTCCTCCATTTGCAATCATCAATTGGCACTCTGGGATGGATATAGGAAGCAATTCAATTCCTTGGCTATCTTACAATGATAAAAATTATGTCTACTACCCAAATCAATCAACACTATTACCTTTTTCTTCTTGATATATCCTTCTATCTTGAGAGTTTGAGTGGTAATTTCTGCTAATGCATTACAAGATATGGTCGAATTCATTTCTTCTTTCTCTGGGTTTGGTTCCTGGTGTATATTCTCCTCTTTTGATGTTTCTTGTTCCTTCTCTTCCTCCTCTTTTGATGTTTCTTGTTCCTTTTCTTCCTCCTCTTCACAATCTATGTAGAATAATTTTTTCTCGGCACATTTATTACCTTTAGTGTATTTTTTATCACAACTGTAACCAATCCCTTTTGCTATTTTCTCCTCCAATTGTTGTGGTGTCAAACTTGTAGGTTGTGGAAGACTAGGAGAAACAACACTTCCATCTTTATAGTTGTGAGTCGTATGCTTCCTCGTTGCCATGATTTTTCTTCCAATTTTTCTTGCCACCCTAAATGCCTTCTCCAATGAATTATGTTCCCAAAGGTGAACCTCATGTTGGATGTATCTTTTAAAGTCTGTATGAAGACATCAATCCTATGCTCCTCTGTAATATCCGTTACCCTAATATTCAATTTTTTGAAGTCTTCAATGTGCTCTACCATTGAAATCTTTTGTTTAAGATTTATCAATTGGCTAAAGGTCGTGTTTCTCTTTTTATCTTCATAATGTGATATTATTTCCTCCGTAAAAATTGACCAGGTGAAAAGTGGTTTACGAGAACAAATCCATATATACCATACAAACTGATTGAGTTCTAAATATAGAGATGCAATATGTAGCTTTTGTGAGGGTTGCACATCTTGTAGATCAAAATATTGCTCCATATGTAGTATCCATGTTGTTCGTATCCTATAGTCATATTAGTCTAAAAAATAGTTTTGTCTTTCAAGTTTATCTAGAAAACGTGTAAAGTTTTGTTATGATCTTGTAGAAGATCAAGCTATGGATCTTAGTTTAGAATAAAATTTTCATTATTCAATTTAGTTATGTCAAAGTGTGTGAAAATTCATGAAAATAGTCATTCATGTCTTGAGAGGTTGAGTTAAGTGGATCTAGGGTCAAGTTTCATCAAAATATTATGAGTGAGGTCATGTCGTTATGTCTTATTATCGTTGGCACAGAGTTGTAGGGTCCCTTAATTTAGTTAGAATGCCAAATTGCAATTAGTCATGACATCACATTGGTACAATAGTTGGGAGGATAATGTTGTACTTCTGCCAAGTGTTGCACTTTCATCATTTAAGTTCAAAGTTTCAATCATCACCCTTGAAGCCCACATTTAACCACCTTGGGAGTTCAAATGCATGGTTAACCTCAAGAAATTACACAGAGCCTTCATTTTTTCATCAAAAGCTTGTTATATGGTGATTGGAGGTCGTTGCGCAAAGGAGGCAGGGGAGGCACTACGATTTTGGTTGTAAGTGAAGGTTTGAGAGATGGAAGCTTTGCATAATGAAATAAGGTTTCTAAGGAGGAAGTTGATGATGTACATACCATTTCACATGTGTAACAATCATCAAGCAGCTCAGGGAGCGATCAGAGCTACATCAACCATGGATTCGTTGTGCTTATTCCAAGGCACTCAATTTTGATGGAGAAATCATGGTTTTTGGAATTTGGTCCATAAATGAAGACATGAAGTGGTTATTTTGAATGTTAAGATCCTCTTCAAGCCATTTGGCTCAATCAGAAGTTTAGTGTTTGGTCAAGTCATGTGGATGAAGGTGTGTTGCGCTTTTGGCTACAAGAAGAATTTTTGGGGTTTGAAGGTTTGTGGTTGGACTAGAAATTTTCTCACACGTTTAAAATGTTGTATGGACCATTTCATGCCATCCTAGTACCTTCAGCAGTTCAGAGGATGACCGAAGATAGTATAAGCTTCTAGTGTTGTGCTTTTGCGCTGCATTTTCACACAATCACCGTAGTTTCATCATATCTCTTAAACCTTATACCCATTGGCCATGAAATTTTTACAGTAGATCCATGGGGGTGGGATGAATAAGCCCACTTAATTTCAAGTCAAAATTCTTCATGGTTTTTGATAAATGAGCCATCATCATCTACAACCATTTTCAGATTTTCTCAAGATTCATGAGTCGGATTTGGCTCAAATTGATTTTATAGAAGGGTTGTAATGACATGAAATTTTTGTTAAAAATCAGCTCAATCTGACTTAGCGTTTAGGATATATTCAAAAAATATTAGTTGTTGCGTTTCTCTGCTACATTTTTGCTGAACTAGGCATTGCATTTCCAGACAATCTTCTTTTTGGATGAGTTTACTTGGTCAAAACTTGACGTAATTTGTTTTTATGATTTTAGTAATTGTAGTAAAGTATTGAGTAACTCATAAGATCGATTTGGGGCTGATAAATTTATGTGAAATGCTTAGAAAATACTTAGTTGTGCAATCCGTAGTCTTTAGCAAACAATTCTTTTTTCATTGTAGAAGTTAGAAATTGAAATCCTAATGAGGAATTCGACCCCTAGAGGTGGAAAATGACTTATTTTAGTCTATTTATCATGTTAATGAAATGGAACAAAGGGTTGGATAGGCTTTAGAAGATAGACTTTGTGTGCATTTTATTTTTTTGAATATTTTCCAGTGAATGAAAGACATAGGTCAATTTTTGTAGGGATTCCTGTGTCAACCCTTGATGGTGTTGTGCTTGTTTCATGTTATTTCCACATCTTGAATTTCTGTCTTCAATTTTTGGTTTAAACCAATATTGTCTCAGAATTCTTTTTAATAATGCTCTAATATAGTTTGCCAAGCACTCCATGTTTTATTCTTGAAACAACATTTAGAATTCATCCACAGTTTTGATGCTCTAAGTGTTGTTTCCACTTTTCTTATACTCACCCTCCTACAATGAACTAACTTGATTCCACCACCAAGACTACCTACCTTGCCCTTGTAGAATACCCCTTCTCTCTTCATCCAATAAGTGGGAAAGCAATCAACTTGACATGACTCCATGCCCAAACCTTTAAACCTACATCCTACTGAGCACCATACCTAGCCTAACATCTGAGTAATTCAAAATTATAGATAGAGAGAGCCCTCTATAAAGCTATATGGGCTATATTCTAGCTAACAAGTGGTTTGTGGTTACCTCTAATTTTCTCTCCTCATCGCAGGGAAAATTACACAGAGCTAACATTTTGGCACCGTTTTTAGGGAATGAAAGGTTTCATTTTCTCTGGGAAATATCATCAAAGTTTCAGATCTGATTGCTGATGGTGGACAATAATCTGACACAAGGAGGTTGTACCATTCACCTAGAAATTCCAATCAATGTTACATTCAAATTCAAAGACTCCACTAGAGAATTAGACTTGTTGACAGAGGAATGGAAGGACATTTTAGAAAGACCAGGTATCAAAGCTTCATTTTTTTACAAGAAATATTATTCTTTTTCATCAAATACCTCTTGTCCTTTTCAGATCATATTTAAAGAATTTTCCTTTATCTATTGTATTCGAACGTAGATTACAGATCTGCACATGATTCTCCTTTTAAGATTGTATATGATTCTTTTGAAGCTATAAATACATCTCCTTTTTGTATTGGTGATCTTGAACTAGATCCTAATGATAATCATAGTCACACTAGTAAGCCTCTAGATATTAAAACTGATGTACCATCTCCTATACTTGATTCTACATTTACCAAAATCAAAGAGAGATATAAACCTTTGAAGCTGCCTTCTATACTCTTTGACTTTCCTACAAAGCACTATAAGTATTTGCCTGTGTTTTATGGAGAATTTGAAAATATTTCAGCTAAAAAATACATCCAGGGTTTTGAACATTTCCTTAACCTTTTCGAAGTTGAACAAGATGATGTATATATGACAACTTTTGCTCAATCATTGCAAGGAGAAGACAAGAGATGGTTTAGAAGTTTTCCAGCTAGGAACATTCCTAATTTCTAGCAGTTTGAGCACACTTTCCTCAACATATGGGAGGTTAGGAAAAACTCTTTCCATATTCTGGCTGAATATGAGAGTTTAACAAAGCATCTGAACGAGATAGTTCAATATTTTACAACTAGGTTTAGATCTATAATTGAATACCTGCTGATATAAACCCCCCCGGGGGTTGTCTATGCTTCATTATCCTAATGGCTTTGATGTTGAGCTTTCTTATCAGCTAAGAGAAAGGAACTCAACCACATTGGAGGACATGCAAAAAAATGTAGTTGGAGTGGAAGCAAATTTGTTGAATAAAAAAGACAAGATGAAAGATGAAATTAGGGAAGGTGTAAAGGAGGAACCATCTTGATCATCAAATAGCAAGCTAGATGTTATGATGAAGACAATGGAGAAGCTAATGGAAAGAATGACTTTGGAAAACAAATATGTGGTTAGAGCGCAACAAATAAGACCTCCTTTCCAAGAAATTTTGCAGAAGAAGAAGAAGTTACTGATTGAATTTTGATCCATCTCAAGATGAGCAAATAGCTTATTGTTTCATGTATTCAATTGAAGAAAATCATGGAGGTGAATTGACATATCAACCTGCAGAAGAGAAAGTTGTTCCAATTTTCATGTTGGGCGACATTACAGATGTAGTTGACTTACCCAAGTATGATGAATATGATAATGACTATAATTTTTATTTTGAGGTTGACTCTTCAGAGTGACTAGTGGCATGCTATCAACCAAAAAATGTTCAATTTAAGTAGCTTAAAGAAAGAAATCAACTTGCATATGTCAATTATGACAACAATGAAGAACATGAGGAAAGTACTAGATCAAGTGCAGGAACTTTTCCCTTGTGTTTTGCTTGGTTCCAATTGATGAGGGAGAATTTACATAGTGTTATAAATAAAAAATCTCACACTGATATTGTTGAACACAAACAACATTGTAAATCAACTCAAGAACCAAGTGATAGGCCTTTAATGTTGCAACATCTTTCTCATATTTTTCATGATCTCGTAGCTGATTATTTGGAGGATTATGCAGTCGAAGTTTATGTCTTTGAACAATTATGAATATGAAAAGAAAGATGATGGTAAGCTAGTATCAGAACCAACTATTGCTTTGTTTCCAATGTCAGTTTCACTGCAGCAATTTAATGCATTATTTTAGCTCTTTCGTAACAACTATCAAGAAGAAATGTATAAAAACAAAAGTGCAGGTAAAGGGTTGGATTTGTGGCATGTAAATCGCTTGGACCACAGTCATAATCTTTTTGGTAGCAAGGCATCAGTTTGCATGTTTTTAAGGATCCTTTTGCAACATTGTTGGAGTCAACAGGTGGGCCTAGGTTTTTAATTTTTGTCAACATTAAATCTATTTGCAAGTTTTTATTGAAGATGTCTTCAAGTAGGTTTCTCTTTTTTCCTCTTGAGGAATGCATGCAAGGAATTAAATTAGTGGACAAAATTCTTATATGGTTCCTCTGGATCTTCGACTTCACTTGATCAAACAACTTGTGGATCAGTTAAGAGTGAGTAGGTGTGTGAATAAGCTCAATGGTTTGAGCATCATTTTTAGTACTTTTCAGATTTCCATTTTAGCAGAGTGTCAGTTTCTAGTAGTTTGTTTTAGTAGGTTGGTATATTTTTTTTAGTTTGCAGGTGTGGGAAGTTGTCATTAGAATTTGAAGCCCAAAGAGAAGGCCTTGATATTTTGATGGCTTGATTCCATTTTTAGAATGTAATCAGTTTTTGAGTCAATTTAAGTCAAGCTAAGGAGTCAATATCCCAATGGTCAAGCACATGGCCTATAGTGTTCTTAGCACCTCATAGGGAGAATACCATCCCCATTCGAGCCAATGTTAGTATCCTATAGTCATAGTAGTAAGAACACAAGTTTTGTCTTTGAAGTTTATTTGGAAAATGTGTAAAGGTTTGCTATGATCTTGTAGAAGATCAAGCTATGGGTCTTAGCTTAGAATAAAATTTTCATTATTCAATGTAATTATGTCGAAGTGTGTGAAAAGTCATTAAAATAGTCATTGATGTCTTGAGAGGTTTAGTTAAGTGGGTCTAGGGTCAAGTTTCATCAAAATATCATGAGTGAGGTCATGTTGTTATGTCTTACAATCATTGGCACACAGTTTCAGGGTCCCTTAAGTCAGTTAGAGTGTCAAATTACAATCAATCATGACATCACATTGGTATGACAGTTGGGAGGATAGCATTGCACTTCAGCTAAGTGTTTCACTTTCATTATTCAAGTTCAAAGTTGAAATCATCACCCTTGAAGCCTACATTTAGACACCTTTGGAGTTAAAATGCATGGTTAACCTTAGAAAATTCCATAAAGCCTTCATTTTTTCCATCGGAAGTTTGTTATATGGTGATTGGGGATCTCTGCGCAAAGGAGGTAGGGGAGGCACTTCACTTTTGGTTGTAGGTGGAGGTTTGAGAGATGGAAGCTTTACATAATGACATAAGGTTTCTAAGGAGGATTTTAATGATGTACAGTCCATTTCACACATGTAACAGTCATTAAGCAACTTGGGGAGTGACTGGAGCTACATCAACCATGGATTCACTGCGCTTCTATCAATGAAGTCAATTTTGATGGAGAAATCATGGTTTTTGGAATTTGGTCCATAAATGAAGACATAAAGTGGTTCTTTTTAAGGTTAAGATCCTATCCAAGCCATTTGGCTCAATCAAAAGGTCAGTGTTTGGTCAAGTCATGTGGATGAAGGTGCGCTGTGCTTTTGGCTACAAGAAGATGTTTTGGGGTTTGAAGGTTTGTTGTTGGACTAGAAGTTTTCTCATAGGTTTAAAATCTTGTATGGACCATTTCAAACCAGCCTCCAGTACCTTCAACAATTCAAAGGATGGCCATATATAGTATAGGCTTGAAGCGTTGTGCTTCTGCAACGGGTTTTCACATGGTCATCGTATTTTCATCATACCTCTTAAACCCTGTACCCATTAGCCATGAAATATTTACAATAGATGCATGGGGGTGAGATGAATAAGCCCACTTAATTTAAGATCAAAATGCTTCATGGTTTTTGAGAAATGAGCCATCATCATCTACAACCATTTTTGGATTTTCTAAAGATCCGTGAGTTGGATTTGGAACAAATTTGTTTTGGAGAAGGTTTTTAATGATATTAATTTTATTTCAAAAAATAATCTCAATCTGACTTACCTTTTAGGATATATGAAAAAAATATCAGTCGTTGCGCTTCTCTACTGCGTTTTTGCTAAACTAGGCACTGTGTTTCCAGACAATCTTCTTTTTGGACTCGTTTACTCGGTCAAAACTTGTTGTAATTTGTTTTTATGATTTTAGTAATTGTAATAAATTATTCAACAACTCACAAGCTCTATTTGGGGTTGATAACTTAATGTGACATTATTAGAAAATACTTAGTTATGCAGTCCCTAGTCTTTAGTAGTCAGTTCTATTTTCATTGTAGAAGTTAGAAACTAGAATACTAATGAGGAATTTGACCTCTAGAGGTGGGAAATGACACATTTTAGTATATTTATGATGTGAATGTAATGGGGAAAAGTTTGGACAAGTTTTAGAAGATAGGCATTGTGTGCATTGTATTTTTTTGAATATTTTCTAGCGAATGAAAGACAAAGGTTAATTTTTGCAGGGATTCCTGTGTCAACCCTTGATGGTGTTGTGCTTATTTCATGTTGTAATTTTGTCTCATGTTATTTAAACATCTTTAATGTATGTCTTCAAGTTTTGGTTTAAACCTATATTGTCTCAGGATTCATTTTAATAATGCTCTGATATAGTTTGCCAAACACTCCATATTTTCTTCTTGAAGAAACATTTAGAATTCATCCATAGTTCTGATTTTCTATGTTTTGTTTCCACTTTTCTTATATTCAACCTCCTCGAATGAACTTATTTGATTTCACCAGCAAGACTACCTACCTTGCCCCTATAGACGACCCCGCCTCTCTTCATCGTATCATTGGGAAACAATCAGCTTGATATGACTCCATGCCTAATGGATATGTATTCATTCCTGCCAGCAAACCTTTAAACCTACATCCTAATGAGCACCATACCTAGCCTAAAATTTGAGTAATTCAAAATTCTAGAAATAGAGAGCCCTCTCTAAAGTGAGAAGGGATAGATTCTAGCTTACAAGTGGTTTATGGTTACCTCTGATTTTCTCTTCTCATCCTAGGGAAAATTACAGATAGCTAACACATGTTACTGGATCCTTTCCATCAAACTTCCTCATATCTATATTTGGAATGTGGTGGTTCTTAAACCCCACATTGGATTCTCTAAAATAACAATTTATATTCCTTTTGTCCTCATCATGATTTTCATGGATTACCTTGTCACCACTTGGAATCCTTTCTTGCAACAACTTTGTCAATCCTTCCATCTTGAGATTCTTCATTTATTCCATGTCTACTTTTAAAACATTCATGTCACATTTTATTTATATTTTTAAACCATACATGTCACCTTTTAATTCATCTGTGTCCCCTTCTAAGCCATCCATGTCATCTTTGGTTGCTCTTTGTGAGAGTGAAATTTGTTGCACTTGGTCCCATAATTTTGATATATCATGCAACAATTCTTTCTCTTCATGCGTCATAGTAGATCTTTTTGAGGACTTAATGGGTGTAAAATTCTTTTGTTTTGGAGGAATTTTAGAACCAAATATTGATATTTTTGCTTCAATATTCCCTTTTAATCACTTCAAACTGATTTTTCAAACAAAAGTTATGCAAAATTTTAAAAATACACACCTTTTTCTTGCTTTTTAGGAGCTCGATATTGAAATTGTTGTATCCCTATAGTTTCTGTTGGGTCCCTATAATACTAGTGATTACCCCATTACTATTGTAGTTTTACCCCTTATTAATATCGTTGTGCCCCTATTGCCCCCATATTGTTATTACTGTGCCCCATATAAGCCCTCTATTGTTATTTTTGTGGCTTTATATTATTATTTTTAGGTCGGCTGGGTTATATTGTGACTCCTTAGACTCCTATATCGAGAAAGGAGGTTTTGTAATTTGTATCCTCCAAGAATTGTTCATTTATGTAATGTAAAGGAGGTTGCCCCCTCGAAGATGCTGAATTATAAGGCGTTGATCTATCTTTTCTATCTTTTCTTGAGCTGGTTCATAACATTTGGTATCAGAGCTTTGGATTATAGGGTTTCGCTGCTCCAAACAGGCCATCATGGCATTTTTGCAATAACTTTTGTTCTGCGACGTTTGAGAAGTTAAAAATAAACCCATTTGAGAAGACATTGCGTTGAATCTCGGGTCCGAATTTCAGAGCATCTTGCGCTATATTTGCGGTGATATGATCTGAGGAAGTTGGTCTTTTTGCAGACTCCTGAATTACATTCCAAACAGGTGACCTGGGGAAAATCATCATAACTTTCTCTCTGAGCATTGGATTGAAATTTTGTAAGAAGGTGCAGAAAGAGGACGGACTATAGTTGCTTGTATATATTTTTTAGAGCCAAAAGACGAAACAGGGACTCGTGGCACATCGTACAAGTTCGCCCTACTGAACTAGTCAATAATCAGGTCAATGTGGGAGATTTTGCATAACTCTTCCTTGGAGAATCCAATTTGGATCAAACTGGTGGCATTGGAAAGAGGACACAGAGGGCTACTACAAGTCACAATTTCAGAACTAGATGATTTGAATGTATAGAGATACATCAAAGGAAATATCGAGCTCCTACAAAGTGAAAAAAGGTGTGTAGATTCTTTTAAATTTTTGCTTAAGATTGGTTTGAATTTATTTTGAAGGAATTCAAAGGGCATAGTAGAGCATTATTATCGGTAACTAATGCCTCGAGGAGAGAAAATGCAAACACCTCGTAAGGAACTTGAAATCTCTAGCATGACTCATGAATAAGAGGAAGAAATGGTACATGATATATCAAAATTACAAGAACAAGTGCAACAAGTTTCACTTGCACAAAAAGAAACAGAATCTAAGATGGATGGTTTAGGTAAAGATGTAGAAGCTAATATGGATGGTTTAAAGAAAGGTGTAGAAGCTAAGATGGATTATTTAAAGAAGGGCGTAGAAGCTAAGATGGATGGCATGGAAGCTAAGATGAATGGCATGGAC
>APFE030592939.1:244818-272757 GCA_000404065.3 Pinus taeda | reverse complement strand
TATATTATTTGAATTGTTAAAGTATTTTAAATATTTTGGAGAAAAGAGTGAGAGAGAGTGGGAGAGACAGGTAAGAGAGATATAGGGAGATACAAAGATGGAGAGAGTCTCCAAGAAAGAGAGGGAGCTCGAGAGATGGAGTTGGAGGAAAATATAGGGAAAAAGGAAATTTAAGACATATAGAGAGAGAGAGGTGGAGAGAGAGAGAGAGGGAGTGACAAGGGAGAGATGGAGAGAGAGTGTGTATGTTTGGGGGTGAGATAGAATGAAAAATAAGGAGAGATGGAGAGAATGAGGGGAGAGAATGAGAGAGGTAGGAAGATAGTCAAAAGAGTTGCAAGATGAAGCTCGAGAGAGAGATAGAGTGAGTGAGTGAATGACGTGGGAAAGACATAGAGAGAAGTGGAGAGAAAGGAAGAGAGAGAGAGAGTGTTTGAGAGGGAGGGAGAGATATAGATGGAGTTGGAGGGGGAGAGAGGGAGGTAAGAAGAAAGACATATAGAGAGAGAAATGTGGGGAGAGAGAGAGGGAGTGGCAAGGGAGATGGAGAGAGAGATGGAGTGACAAGGGAGATGGAGAGAGAGGGAGAGGGAGGAAGATATAGATAGATATGGAGAAGAAATGTGTATGTTTGTAGGTTGATATAGAGATATGAAGAAGGAGAGACAGAGGGAGATCGATATATAGATGGAAGGGGGATAGAGGGAAGACGGGAGAGATAAAAGGAGAGAGGGGGAGAGATAGATATGAAGAGAGAGTGTGTGTGTTTCTTGAGGGGGGTGAGATAAAGAGACAAAGGATATATGGATGGAGATATCAATATATATGGAGGGGGAAGAGAAAGGGAAGAAAATTGCTTGCACTAGATGCATTGACTTCAATGTACAATGTTGATTTCTAATTCTATTTCATTACTCACATTAGATGTATTCATTTCATTAAATATGTTAATTTATAATCTTGTTTTATTGAAATTGCATTAGATGCATTGATTTTAGTTTAGATGTTGATTTCTAATCATATTTGATTACTTGCAGCATTAGATGCATTGATTTCAATGTAGATGATTTCTAATCTTATTTGATTGTTTGCATTAAATGAATTTATTTGAGTGTAGATGTTTATTTCTCATCCTATTTGATTGCTTGCATTAGATGCATTGATTTTAGTGAAGATTTTGATTTGTTATCAATAATGTAACTAGATATATGGTGTACATTAATTTCAAGGTAATTAGCTTAACATTGTGCATGGATTTTAGTGTGAGAACAAAAAAATATTAACGAATGTGAAATTATTACTAAGAGTTTGTAGATAAACTCAAAAAAAAAAAAGTCAAGTAAAAGTTGTATTTGTAACTTTTATATCTCCACATATTTTAAAATTGAGTATATAACTTAATTCCATCATATTTTATTTAAAAAAAAAATAAAAAATAAAAAACTTACTTCTATAATAAGGATTTGATTGAAATACTTGGACTTAACTACTTTTAAATTTAGGAAATATGATAACAATATAAAATTATAGAAATGTTGCCATGTATTGTTGTTTCACCTATATATTAAACTTCAATACAATTAACTTATGTCATGTTATGATTAAGTTTTTTTTTTTTTTTTTCCTGGGTGGTTCACGTACATCCGTGGTCAGGGGGTGCAGGCTACGTCCACGAAATAACTAGGGTTGATCTCTAGGATCACACCCCTCGGCCATCACAGACCTAACCCCAAGGGCTTTCGGGTAGAATCGACCCTGTGACCTCTTGTTTTAGTGAGGCACGACTTGACCAGTTGGGATAACCCTTGGGGCTTGTTATGATTAAGTTGTTCTAGATAGTCTCAAAATAAATAATGTTGAATAAAACCCATTTTTTGTTTGCATGACATCTTTTAATATTAAAAATGAATAAAACTTATTTTAATCCTATTTGTGTTCTTTAATTGAACCTTGAGATAAGAAATTGATTGAAGTACTTAAGAAATTTGTCCATGCAATGGTATATGGGCCAGTCACATAAATGTTCATATATATATATATATAGATAAAATACGGATTATTTTATAATTCAATTTTTTTTTTTTTAAATTTGGAATTGTATATAGCATGTTATGCAACCGGCTCACAAAACAGAATAAAAGATAGATCAACAACTTGAGAAATAACGTCTTTGAGGGCACAACCTCCTTTACATCACCTAAATGAACAATTATTGGATAATACAAATGATAAGACCTCCTTGGTATATATAGGAGTCTAAAGGGTCATAATATAATTAGGGCCTACATAACAATAATAATGTAAGTGCATGATAATAACAATAGTGGGTTTTTATGGGGCAAAAACAATAACAATATGGGGGCTACATGGGCACAAAAACAAATAGGAAGTTACATTAATAATAAAAATAAGAGTGCTACACTAGTATTATAGGGACCTAACATGCCCTTCTCCTTAAAAAACGTGTTGTCCTCAATACTTGAGTAGTTCTAGATGCCTCTGTATAAAATTCTCATCCTGCCATGTGGAACTTTTAGTGGGTAAGTTATTCCAGTTAATGTGATACTCTGAAAATAATTGATTTTGTAGCTATCAGGTTCTTGTTTCCATGAATGATTCAGGATCAAATATTATTTTTCCTTCATCTTCAAGTTGTATAAATAGTGTTTGAAATGGGAGCTTGTCACAGATAACCTCCTTTAAGAATGAAACATGGAAAATTGGGTGTACTCACAAAGATGCAGGAACCTCCAATTTGTATGCCATAGTACCAATCTTTTGCAACAGTTTGTAAGGAACATAGTACTTTGGTGATAATTTATTATCCTTCTTAGCTTGCTTGAGGGACATTTTTTTGTATGGTTGTAGCCATAAAAATACCAAGTCACCTACATCAAAACTTCTTTCACTGTGATGCTAATCTTCTTGTTGTTTCATTTGATTATACGCCAAAGTTAGGTTATCCTTTAAGAGTTGTAGAACTTGTTTTTTATGCTTGATGTGATCTTCCACTACTTGAACCTTATAATTTTGTCTTAAATATGATGTGATGGATGGTGGATGATATCCATAAAGTTCCATAAATAGGGACATTTTTTGCAGTATAGAAGGAAGTGTTATACCACTATTCTGCCAGAGGAAACCACTTGACCCATTGTGTTTGTTTTTCATATAAAAAGAAAGGAAGACATCATCCTTTACATTACATAAATGAACAATTCTTGGATGATACAAATGATAAGATCTCCTTGATATATATAAGAGTCTAAGGGGTCACAATATAATTAGAGACTACATAACAATAATAATGTAAGGGAACAATAATAACAATAGTGGGCTTCTATGGGGCACAACCATAATAATATAGGGGTTGCATGGGCACCAAAATAATAATAAGGAGTTACATTAATAATAACAATAATGGGGCTAAACTAGTATTATAGGGACCTAACATGCCCCTCTCCTTCAAAAAAGTATTCTCCTCAACACTTGAGTAGTTCCACATGCTTCTATATAAAATTATCATCCTCCCATGTGGAATCTTCAGCGGATAAGTTCTTCTACTTAATAGGATACTCTAAAAATAATCGATTTTTTAGTTGCTAGGTTCTTGTTTCCATGAGTCACTTATTCAGACTCAAATATGATTTTTCCTTTGTCGTTGAGTTCTGGAAATATTGTTTGAAATAGAAGTTTGTCACCGATAACCTCCTTTAAGCATCAAAATATGGAAAACTAGGTGTACTCACAAACATGCAGGCATATCCAATTTGTATGCGATAGTACCAATATTTTGCAACACTTTGTAAGGACCATAGTACTTGGGTGATAATTTATTATCCTTCTTAGCTTGCTTGAGGGACATTTTTTTGTATGGTTGTAGCCATAAAAATACCCAGTCACCTACATCAAAAATTCTTTCACTATGATGTTAATATGCTTGTTGTTTCATTCGATTATACACCAAACTTACCATTTAAGAGTTGTAGAATTTTTTTTTGATGCTTGATGTGATTTTCCACTGCTTTAAACTTAGAATTTTCTCTTAAAGATGATGTGATGGATGGTGGATGATATCCATAAAGTGCCATAAATAGGGTCATTTTTGTTGTGGTATAGAAGGAAGTGTTATACCATCATTCTGTCATAGGTAACCACTTGACCCATTGTGTTTGTTTACCATATACAAAGCAATGAATATATCCTTCCAAACATTTTTTCACTATCTTAGTTTTTCCATCAAACTGAGGATGATAAGATGAGTTATGAGCTAATTGAGTACCAAGACAAGAAAATAATTACATCCAAAAATTTCCAGTGAAATGGGATATTTGTCACCTATAATAATCTTTGGGTTTCCATGTAGCTTTTGAATTATTTCCATAAATGCATTAGCAATTGTAATGGATTTAAAAGGATGAGATAAGGCATAAAAGTGTGCATACTTGGTAAGTCAATCAATTACCACCATGATGACACTTTCTCCTTTAGACTTGGGTAAACCTATGATAAATTCCATTGAGGCCTCTTCCAAACGTTGACTTGGAATGGCTAAAGGTTGTAACAGGCCCAAGGTATTAATTGTCTCAATTTTATTTTCTTATCAAATCAAACATTCTTCCACAAACTTTTGAATATCAGATTTAAGGCCATCCCAAAAAAAAAATTTCTTGATCCTATAATAATTTTTTAAAGATCCTGAGCACTTTCCTAAGGGAGAGGTGTGCAATTCCAAAAGAATATTTTGTTTAAGTTGGGAATTCTTATAAATATATAAGCGATATGTGAACCATAATGAATCATTTTTCTAGATAAATGTATCAGATGTACTAGGATATTGCTGCAACTTTTGAATCAGTGTCCACATCACTTCACCATTCTTCTATTCATCCCTTTCTTCAATTATTCAATTTAGTTGGATAATAGAAATGGCTCAAAGAAATGCTTCCACATCCTTATCTTTTATTGAGAGTGCATTTGCAACAACATTTTTCTTCCCTTTTTTGAAGATGATTTCAAGGTCATAACCCAAAATCTTTGTGACCCATTTTTCTTTCTCTTCTGAAGATAATCATTGTTCCAAAAAGTATTTAATGCTATCATGATGTTTTTTGACCTTGAATTATTTTCCCTTCGTTAAGGTCACCATTTCTTTAGTGCAAGTAGTATTCCCAACATTTCTTCTCATAAATAATTTTGTGTAAATACTTTCCCTTGATTATATGAATTTGAAAAGTAGTGGGTCTTCATTCTTGCATTAAAGTAGCACCAATTCCATTTCTCGAGGCATCACATTCCACAATAAAGGTTTTTGTGAAGTGTGGCATAGCTAAGATCGGTGCTTGGCACATTGACTCTTTAATATGTTCAAAGGCCTTAGTTTCTTCTAGAGTCCAACAAAATGCATCTTTTTTCAGTAATGTTGTCAGAGGGGCTCTTATTTTCCCATAATTCTTAAAAAAAAATCAATAATACCCTATCAACCCAATAAATCCTCAAATATGCATTAGGGTTGTGGCGATTTTCCATTCCTTAATGGCTTTAATTTTGTTAGGGTTTACCTTAACACCCTAATGAGATACCATATGACCCAAATATTCCACCTCTTGTACTCCAAAGAAACATTTGGATGTTTTTGCATATAATTGTCTCTCATCCAATAGTTTGAGCACTCTGTCAACATGTTGAACATGACCCTTCCAAGACTTGATGTAGACTAGTATATCATAAAAAATACTAACATAAATTTTCTAAGGGTTTGAAAACAAAATTCATCAAACCTTGAAATGTGGAAGGCATATTAGTATGGCCAAAACGCATAACCAAAAATTCATAATTACTTTCATGAGTTCTAAATGTTGTTTTTAGAATGTCTTCAGTCTTTATTCTAATTTGATGATATCTTGAATGAAGATCCAGCTTGGTGAAGTAAATTGCTCCATGTAATTCATCCAACAATTCATCAATCACAAGAATAGAAAATTCATCTTTAATAGTGATATTGTTGAGCTCCCTATAATCCAAACAAATGCACCATGATCCATCCTTCTTGTGTACCAATACTATTGGAGTAGAGAAAGAACGTTGACTAAGTTGAATTATACCGACCTCTAGCATTTCTTCAACCATATGTTCAATTTCACTCTTTTGGGAATAGGGATATTTGTAAGGCCTGACGTTTGGAGGAACACTTCCTGGAATTAAATGAATAGCATGAAATTATCACGAATAGGTGGGATGCCTTCGGGCATTACAAATACCTTGGAATGATTGTCCAAACTTTTTTGGAGATCTGGAGAAATATATGATTTCGATGTTTGAACCTCTGGTGAGCATAATTGTGCAATTACGCCCCATTATTCTTTCTTCAGAAGATTTTTCATGCCATTAGAGTTGATTATCTTTCCCAGTTTCCCTATGATACCCTTTAATTTAATTTCCTTTCCTTCCAAAAAAAGTAAAGGAACATTCTTGAAAATTAATAGCTATGGTCCCTAAAGATTGTAACCATTGGACTCCTAGTACAACATTAACATCACCCATTGGAATGTAAAGAATTATACTATTCATTACATATTCCCCCATGTTTAGCTTGATATTATAGCACTTTCTAGTGAAATTTATAATTCCTCCATTTGCAACCATCACTTGACACTCTAGTGTTGGATATAGAATGCAATTCAATTCCTTGGTTGTCTTGTAACAAATACAATTATGGGTACTACCCGAATCAATCAACACTATTAGCTTTTTATTCTTGATATATCCTTCTATCTTCATAGTTTGAGGAGTGGTAATTCCCACAGATGCATTACAAGATATGGTCATATTCATTTCTTCTTTCTTTGGGGTTGGTTCCTAGTGTATATCTTCCTATTTTGATGTTTCTTATTCCTTTTCTTCATACTCTTCACAATCTATGTAAAATAATTTATTCTCAGGAAACTTATTACCTTTAGTGTATTTGCTATCGCAATCGTAACAAATCCCTTTTTCTCTTTCTTCCTCCAATTGTTGTGGTGTAAACCTTGTAGGTTATGGAAGGTTAGGAGAAGCAACACCTCCATATTTATAGTT
Source organism: Pinus taeda (assembly GCA_000404065.3). Taxonomy (NCBI): domain Eukaryota; kingdom Viridiplantae; phylum Streptophyta; class Pinopsida; order Pinales; family Pinaceae; genus Pinus; species Pinus taeda. The sequence goes on along the minus strand of APFE030592939.1, from coordinate 265,680 downwards.
GTGGGTGGTAGACTTCCTTATTTCCATAAATTTTCTTTCAACTTTTCTTGCCACCTTGAATGCCTTGTCCAATGAATCAAGTTCCCAAAGGTGAACTTCATGTCGGATGTTATCCTTTAGAGTCCATATGAAGACATCAATCCTATGCTCCTATGGAATATTAGTTACCTTAATATTCAATTTTTGGAAGTGCTCAATGTGCTCTGCCATTGAACCCTTTTGTTTGAGATTTATCAATTGGCTAAAGAAGGTGTTTCTCTTTGCATCATCATAATGTGCTATCATTTTCTCCATAAAATTTGACCAAGTGACAAGTGGTATACGAGAACAAAGCTATTGATACCATACAAACTGATTGGGTTCTAAATATAAATATGTGATGTGTACCTTTTAGTTCGTTGCACATCATGAAGATAAAAATATTGCTCCATCAATAATATCCATGTTACCGGATCCTTGTGTAACACCCTCCTCCCACATTTATGGTCCACTGAGGCAAACGTGTGACAAGAGGCTACTATGATGTGATTCAAATCCCCATGTATATTTAAGGATGTGGAACCGACAAAACAAAACCATTCTGACCTTACACACATGCTCCAAAAACTTCAAGAGCCAACCAACCTTTCTAAGTGACCAACCCCTAAGACAAAGTGACATTTCATTGATTTGGTCCGTTAGACAATCCCATGAAAATACTTTTATGTGACTAAAGCCTTCCATTCTCTCTCACAGTAAGGCATGCCAACAATTGTGGAATTTTTCAGACAGTTATGAGCCAGTGGCATCGGATTTTGTGCCACTTTTTAAGGGCAAGGTCTCAGGCCACTACCCAAAACTTCACGAAACTTTCAGAAAATGATAAATAATAATGGAATAAGGATACTAATGTAATAATTGGTATAATTACTTGATCTAACCCCTACTATCCATTACATACATTTTGTCAAAAATGTCACCAATATATAATCTACAGGTCATAACAAGAGATCTGAGCATAGGGGTTTCAAAACTTGTCTAAGATTCATAAAGAAGCATTGTTTCTCTACCAAAATAGTTGCATTATCATCTACTAGGTCATATATTCATTGTACATTCATTTGAAAATCAAAACATGATGAAATCCATACATCAAGTTTATAATAAAACATACTCATAACCAACATATAACCAACCAAAATAAAAAGGATATAACATCCATAAGAATCACATATGAACCAATATATTTACACATGAAATACTAAGGTGAAAGAGCTCTTATAAATGAATTCATAAGCCAACTAGGTCCAGGACTTCCATGAACCACCCAATCATAGATTGGTTGAACCAAATATTTATTTCATCCAATCACCCATATGCCACATTCCAAGCATGACTGTGGGACTCACAACAAAACCAATCCAAGTTTCCTCAAGCTTTACTACAATCCCCACCAGATCAATAAGCCTTAAATAAGCATGGATGCCACCGGATTCCTCCACCTACACCGTGAGAAATATGTTTGTCTACTATTCTCTAATATTTATCATATATCCCTCCATTCACCAGTCAACAGTTCTTAGGCCCAATCTAGACTCCACCCTCTAGGATTTACAGTATATCCCATCATTCACCGATTAAGGATTCCTAGGCCCACTGAGGTATAGAAAATCTAGCTTTACCATAATCCCACCTCCAATCCATGGATTCCTAGGGCTTGTGTTATTCTTCAGAGACCACCCCACTCAATTTCGAAAGCATTTGGAAATTCAACTTAACCAAATAAAAGAGAACCCATCATAACATGGCTATTCAGAAATGGAAAATCAAGGATGAAAATAATTGTCACACCTCGTAAAATCCATTCCAATGACAGTAATGAAACCAAATACTCACATGCATGCTATATATAGCAAGGAAATGACACATGAAAATCAATACCTGCAATTAATCTCATTGTAGTTGTTTGATCTTCCTCTTTCTTGCTTGGTATTTTCTTCCCTTTTCCTTATTTTTCATTCTTTTGCCTTCCTTGATCTAATTCTAGAGTGCTCCAAGAATTCTCTAAGTGTCTAAGAGTGAGAGAGAGAGAGAAAATATAGAGAAGCTGAAAACTAAACCAACAAAAGGTACCAATTGATCCTTAGAATCCTTTTTATTAATGAGACCTCTATTTTCTTTAAGTTTCTATATTTTCCTCATTTTCCTCCTTACATGCAACTTGCTACCTTTCACCTTCCTTTTCGCTTAATTTTCATTATTTTCATAAATAAAATGCCAATTAATTCCTCGTGCCTTCCCAAAGCCTTTGCCTTGGCCTTTTCCAATTTCCTTAGCCATAATAAACCAAATGAACACCCACACTAGGATGTTTTTCCCCACACTCAACTTGGAATTTTTTCCCCATGACCCCGGTTATTGTTTTGCCTTTATTAACTTTATTACATGGAATTTTCACCAGGGTTGTTATAGAACACCCCCCTTGGGGGAACACCATCCTCGGTGTTCAATCACACCTATAACCAATAAGGCTGATGAGAAGAAAAACATACTACCCATGGAGCTTTATAACTTAGCTTGATGCAGTATTTACAACGATCAACCTGCTAAGAAGCAAACCAACATGACACATAAAAACCATAACGACATGAAACCCATACCAGTTATTTGGGATTTATAGCACAACTCATGGTAGTATTTACATCCATTTACATATGTACATATACCAAAACATCACACCAAAACATATACCAAAAACATTTTCTAAACTAGCGAATATAGAAGGATACATAGCCGTCATATGATCCACCATCTCCCATGTAGCTTCATCAGGCACAAAGTGCTTCCACTACACTTTAACCTTCCTGATTTCTTTGTTCCAGAGAATGACCATATTTTTCTACAATATACATTGAGGTTTTGGTTGGAGCTCTCCATTTGGTTCCACTTGCAATACAAACTAGTCAATCATATGATTAGCATCTTTAACATACTTCATAAGCAATGAAACATGGAAAACATTATTGACTTTCACTATAGGAGGAAATGCCATTCAATATGCTACTAGTCCAATCCTATTAAGGATCTTGAAAGGTCCATAAAACTAAGGTATCATCTTTGCACACAATCCAATCCTCAAGGAGATCTTCTTGGGCTTGATGCATAAATACACTTGTTCCCCAACATGAAACTCCTTAAACAAATTGATCTGATCTGCATAAGTTTTCTTCCCGTCTTGTGATTCCTTTAGATTCTTCTTCATAACTTGTATTTCCTATTCCATCTCTGCCAACATGTTTCATCTAATCAACACCCTGTTAACTAGATCACTCAATTGATGGGAGTATTACAACTCCACCCATAGAGTTCCTCAAATAGACTCATCCTTAGTGACTCCAGATACCCATTGTTATATACAAACTCAAATAATGGAAGGTACTCCTACCATCTCCTCTACTGATGCATCACATACATCCTCAATATGTCCTCCAATATCTTGTTGACCCTCTATGTCTATCCATCTATCTGGGGATGATAAATTGTGTTGAAGTCCAACTCTGTCCCAAAACCTACAAACAACTCTTTCAAAAAATTGGAATTTAACTCAATGTACATGTATAACATAATATTTCTTGGAACACCATGCAACCTCACTGTCTCATGAATACATGTGCCACATTACTAGTTGAAGAAGTAGAGTTCACTTGAATGAAGTGCACTACCTTAAGCAACCTATCCACCACAACCATGATGGAATCATGTTGTCTAGATGTCGTCAGTAAAATTGTGATGAAATCCATGGAAATTACCTCCCATTTTCACTCTTGATTCGAAATCAATTGTAGTAGTCCACCTGGATTCTTATAGTTTGCTTTCACCTACTGACAACACAAACATCTAGCCACAAACTCTGCCACTTCCTTCTTCAAGTTTGGCCAATGATAAGATTTCTCCACTTTTTCAACATCTTTTGGTATCTTGGATGACCTAAATATGGTTTTTCATGAAACTATCGCAAGATAGTCTTCTTGAGCTCATTGTCATTCGGAACATATATCCTGTCCCTAAATATAACCAACCCATCTTCTGTAAGATGATAGTCCACATCTTGACCACTTATACCCTACTGTAACATGTGCATGAGCTCCATGTACATGTCATCCTGTTGTCCTGCCTGTAAGATCTAATAATGTAAGTTTATCCCATAAGAACTCATAATTTTTATATGATTTACATGTATCCTCCTTCTAATAGCATCTGCAACCATATTCTCTTTAACTTTAACGTACTTGATCTCATAGTCGAACTCACTAATCTTGGAAAACCATCTAGATTATTTGGCCTTTAGATTTAGTTGGTCAAATAGATAACTCAATCCACTCTGATCACTCATCAATACAAACCTCCTGCTAATAAGATAATGTCTCCACATGTTCAATGCATTGATGATCGCTACCAACTCGAGATCATGTGTTGGATAATTCTGCTCATGCTTATTTAGTTTATGTGACTCACATCATACTACCTATCCTTCTTGCATCATGACACAACCAATTCCTCTCTTGCAAGTGTTTGTACACACCACAAACTCTCATGTGAGGATGATATCAATGATGATCATAGTGCTTATCAAAACCAAAACTAGAATAAAACTTATTTCCATCACCTGTTTTATCCAGAGTATCCAATAGCTTGCGATATTGAATCATTTCATCCCTATCTGACTTGTGCCCACCATGAGACCTACTGCCATATGCCCTGTTAGTTTTTCCCCCCTACCCATGGATGATCCTAAGTGGTCCATGTCTATGCAATTCTAACAAATTCTAAAGGATGATTGCATTAAATTTTGCTTTTTTCTCCTCTCCCTGTATGATTCTGTCACTATCTTCCTTGCAAATTCTTATTTTTTCCTTCAAGCTTTTTAATGTGTTTTTTATAACATAAGAGTACCGAACACCACACTGCTCATTTGATCTATAGGGAGAACATCGTGAATTGTAGTCCACCATCTTTCTACTCATATTTGATCTTCTTCCTTAAAGCATACCATGTTAGCTTAAACCAAAACATAACATAATCAAGATACCTCAGTATAGTTCAGAGGAGGATATCTCATCTGCAAGGCCAACCAGATTAGCACAATACATGTATAATCATAATCATATCAATACATAAACGTCATTTCAACCATCATCTAGTTACCATGCATGACCATACCAAACACATACCATGATCGCATGCATGACAACTATAACCAAGTCAGTTTATGCATAAAAACATATAAGCACTAACATGCATAACCAATGCATGGACAACATATGCACATGACAAACACATCCAACAACAACACCACCAACTTTCACATGGTGACACAAATGCAACCTGACTAGCACCATGCATGCACAGCAAGCACGTAGACCACAAGCATGAAGAACACATATGCAACCAACATGCATGCATGTCCAACATACACCATCCATCCAATCCAAGGGGTGAGCTATGCTCTAATATCACTTTGTAACACCCTCCTCCCACTTTTACCCATGTTAACCTGTCCATTGGGGTAAACATGTGATGAGAGGCTACTATGATGTGATTCAACTCCCCATGTATAGTTAAGGAAGTGGAACCAAAAAAACAAAACCATTATGGCCTTCCACACATGCTACAAAACCTTCAAAATCCAACCAACCTTTCCAGGTGACCAACTCCAGCGAAAAATTAACATTTCACTATTATGGTCCCTTAGTTTCTCCCATGAAAAGCCATGCATGTTAATGGGGCCTTCTAGTTTCTCCCACAACAAGCCATGCCAACGACTATGGACTTTTTTATACAATTTTGACCTCGGATTGCATGCCACTTCTATAGGGCTAGGTCTCAGGCCACTACCCAAAAAATTCATGAAACTTTTAGAAATGATAAATAAAAATGGAATAAGGCTACTAATTCAATCATTAGTACAAGTACTTAATCTAACCCCTACTAACTATGATAAGAATTTCATCAAACATGTCACCAATATGTAATCTACAGGTCATAACAACATAGTTGAGCATATGGGTCTCATAATTATCAGAGATTCTTAAACAAGCATTGTTTCTCTATCACAATAGCTACATCATCATCTGTTAGGTCATATATTCATTGTATATTCATTTTCAAATCAAAACATGATGAGAACCATGCATCAATTATGTCATAAAATGTACTCATAGCCAACATATAACCAAGAGAAATAAAAAGGATATAACATCCATAAGAATCACATAGGAGCCAATATATTTATACATTAAATACCAAGGAGAAAGAGATCTTATTAATGAACTCATAAGCCAACCAGGTCTGGGATTTATTGTAACACCCTCCTCCCACATTTGCCCAAGTTAACTGGTCTAGTGGGGTAAACATGTGATGAGAGGCTACTATCATGTGATTCAACTCCCCATGTACATTTAAGGAAGTGGAACCAAAGAAACAAAACCATTTTGACCTTCCACACATGCTACAAAACCTTCATGAGCCAACCAACCTTTCCAGGTGTCCAATCTTTGAGTCAACTTGACATTTCACTGATCTGGTCCCTTAACTGCTCCCACAACAAGCCATGTATGTGACTGAGGCCTTCGAGTCACTCCCAAAGAAAGACATGCTAGTGACTGTGGACTTTTTCAAGTAGTTCTAAGCCAACAACCATGGATTTTGTGCCACTTTTTTAGGGCTAGGTCTCAAGCCACTAACCAAAACTTCATGAAACTTTCATAAATGATAAATAAAAATGGAATACATCTACTAATGCAATCGTTGGTACAAGCACTTGAACTGACCCCTACCAGCCATGATAAGAATTTCGTCAAACATGTCACCAATATGTAATCTATAGGTATTAACAACAGATTTGAGCATAGGGCTCTCATACTTATCTTAGATTCGTAAAGAAGTATTTTTTCTTTATTTTAATAGCTACATTATCATATATTAGTTCATATATTCATTGTACATTCATTTAGAAATCAAAACATGATGAGAGACACACATCAAGTCTATCGTAAAACATACTCATAAACAACATATAACCAACATAAATAACAAGGATATAACAACCATAATAATCACATATGAACCAATATATTTACATATGATATACCAAGGGGAAAGAAATCTTATTAATGAATTCATAATCCAACCAGTTATGGGACTTCCACGAACCACCCGACCATAGATTGGCTGAACCAAAGCTTTCTTTCAACTAATAACGCATGTGCCATATTCTAAGCATGAATGTGGGATTCACAAGAAAACCAATCCAAGTTTCCTTAGGCTTTACTACAATCCCCATTGGATCACTAGGCCCTAAACAAGCATGGATGCCACCAAATTTATCCACCTAGATCGTGAGGAATTTGTCAAAGTCCTAGTCTCTAGGCTTTATAGTATATCTCTCCATTCATCAATCAAGGATTCCTAGGACCAATTGAGACTCCACCCTCCAGGATTTATCATATATGTCATCATTCACCAGTCGAGGATTCCTAGGTCTATTCGAGGGAACAAACCTCTAGGCTTTATTGTATATCCCACCATTCATCGGTTGAGGATTCCTCGGCCCACCAAGGTACACAAAATATGACTTTACTGCAATCCCATCTTCTTTGGTCCATGTATTCCTAGGCCTTGTGTTCTTCTTCAGAGACCACCCCACTCAGTTTTAAAATCATCCAGCAATCCAATTTAACCAAATAAAATAGAACCCATCACACCATGGTTATCCAAAAATAGTAAGGCAAGACGGAAAATTACTATCACACCTGGAAAAACCAATTCCAATTATAGCAATAGAACCAAATACTCACATGCATGTACCATGTAGGCCAAATCTAGCAAGGAAATCACACATGAAAATCGATACCTGCAAGTAATCCCATTTTTAGCTTCTTAATCCTACGCTACCTTTCTTGTTCTTTGCTTCCCTTTTCCTTCTTTTTCCTTCCTTTTCTTTCTTTGATCCAAAGCTAGAGTGCTCCAAGAATGCTCTAAATGTACAAGAGTGAGAGAGAGAGAATAAAGAGAGCTCCAAAAATGAACCAATAAAAGGTACCAAGTGATCCTCATAAGATTTTTTATTAATGAGACCTCTATATTTTTTTTCAATTTTCCATTATTTTCCTTCATTTCCTCCTTGCATGCAACATATGACCTTTCACCTTCCTTTTCTCCTAATTTCCATTATTTTCATAAATAAAATGCCAAATAATGCCTCATGCCTTCCTAAAGCCTTTGACTTTGCCAATTTCCTTAGCCAAAATGAACCAAATGAGCACCCACACTAGGATGTTTTCCCAACTCTCAGCTTGTGCTGGCCTGGGTGTAGGTGTAATGGACAATCGTTCAAATCCAGAAATAATTTCTACAAGTTCAAGTGGAATTTCTTCTTAGATTTCCTTCGGAGTATTAGTCATTGACCTCCAAACATGGCTATTCTACTAAATTAGCCAAACTGCTTAATTTTAGCCGCAACCTGAAAACCTTTCAATTGCCACAGAATCAAAAGGAATTCAAACTTTTGGTTAATTCCTTATCACATCTCCCTTTCCCCAAATATTATCGTGTTAATTCTCTGTCATTGATCTTACACTTCGATCCAATAGTTGATGGTTCACCCGATCAATGAAGCTAATCGGTGACCCTCCACCATTTATAATAGTGCACTTGATCCAATGGTTAATAGTGATATCGGGTGAGGCACTTGCACGAGGATTACCCGCCCGATAAAGCGGTTTTCTCTCTCCACCCAAGTGCTACATGTCAGTTGATAAATGGAATCGGTTGACCACCGCGAATTACCACTTACCACTTTTCCCTCACCCGATAACCAGCTTCCCTCAATAAACCACCATCCTTCCTTGACTATTGCACAAGCTGATTGGCACGCGATGACCGTTAGGTTTATTGGATCTATAGATTGGATTGCTCTTGCTCTTCTTTCGGTTTTACCATGATTTGTCAAGGTTCCCTCTGTTTCGCTATGATTTTAGCACTTTCGCCAGATTTAGTTCTACACTTTATAATTCGAAGCTTAGCTAATTAAAGATGTATGGTTCAAAACACATTCAATCTAACTTAATACACATCAAAAGAGAAATTAAACGTGACCACATCAGATCATACAGAACTCTAAATTTTCAAGCCAAACTGAAATTCAATAATACACAAAGATACTTAGGAGGGATGCAACGCCTTTGGGATTTACCAATTATACACAAAAAAAACACAGAGATACAATTTCTGTAACTTAATCTTATATGGCCAAATCAAGCCAAATCAGTCAAAATCCCCTTACAATGATTCATAACTTACATAAATACCATTTTGTTCTAACAATCAGATCCTTAATCTTTGGATCGAATCTGCCTAATCTTAAACAATATCTAATCTTACTGATATTCTCCTCGAGAATCTCAACTACATCTAAACTACTTTAATTAATTACAAAATCACTTGATCCCTAAATCCTAGCTCAAATCCTATCTAGAAAACTTGTAAATTGATAGCTAAAGGATCCCACTCCTTTGCTTGTAAACTTTTTTTGTATTTTTGGAATAATTTCGAAGCCTTTTGACTTCAAGCCTCATGCTCCTGCATCAGACTTTTGAGGACAAAATTCTTCATGGGCTTCTGTCCATGAGCTCTTCTATAGAACTGCCCAACTTTTGTAGCATGGCATCTGTCATCCAAGTAGCTTCAACAATTGGTTGATCCTTCCATTTGACCAAATACTAAAAATACTCTTGTCCTCTTGTCTTCTTCAACAATTTCTTGTCCAAAAGCCTCTCTGGCTTTAATTCTTTTGCTATAGGTAATTGTTTTACCCAATCAATCTCTTGTTCTACTTGGTCCTCTGTTATTTCATCTGCATTTTCACTTTCATAACTATACAAATCAGCAACATTGAAAATTGGAGATATTCCAATATCAAGGGGTAATTCAAATTCATATGCATTTGCAGAAAAATTCCTCAAGACTCTGCATGGCCCAATTTTCTTAAACATTGGATTATTATACTCCCTTATTGGAAATATTTTCTTCATCAGGTGTGCTAAAACCAAATCTCCAACATCAAAATTAACTTCTCTTTTCTTCAAATCTGCTCTGCTCTTGTATTTTATGTTGCTATCATGTAGTTTTTGTTTTACGTGTTCATGTATTGCTTGAACTTTTGTAGCAAAATCTTCTCCTTCAGTACTTCTCCTTCCAACTTTTCCCAAGTCTCTCAATTTAAACACTCCTCTTGGGTGCATCCCATAGATTATATGGAATGAACTCTGCCCTGTACTCCTATTAGGAGAATCATTATATGCATATTCTGCCTGTGCCAATACTTGATCCCACTGTTTTGGATGTTCACCTATAAGACTTCTCAGAAGATTACCTAAGATTATATTTACAACTTCAGTCTATCTGCCAGTCTGAGGATGATAAGTAGAACTAAAATTCAGTTTAGTTCCAAGCTTCTTTCATAACATCCTCCAGAAATGTCCAACAAATCTGGTGTCTCTATCTAAAACAATGCTCTTAGGTAACCCATGTAATCTTACAATATCCTTAAAAAATAGATTAGCAATGTGAATAGCACCACCAATTTTATAACATGGAATAAAATGTCCCATTTTTCAAAATCTTTCAATTACTACATAAATTGAATCATTTCCTCATTGAGTTTTTGGTAAAGCCAAAACAAAGTCCATACTTACCACATCCCAAGGACTATCTGGAATAGGTAATGGAACATACAAACCTGTGTTTTGGCTCCTTCCTTTTTCATATTGACAAAATTTGAAATTTCTCACATACTTTTCCACTTCAGCTCTCATCTTTGGCCAAAAATAAAATCAGTTCAACTGCTCATAAGTCTTGTCTGCACCAAAATGTCCTCCCAGTCCACCACTATGTTTCTCCTTAATCAAATTTTCTCTCATATAACAATTTGGTATGCATAGCTGATTTCTTTTAAACAACAGTCCCTCTTGCAAGAAATAATCCAACCACTTTCTTCTGTCTAACAAAACAAGATTTCTACAAGCTTCAAATGCCTCTTTAAAATCTATCTCTTTCTCATATAACTCTTTAAGAAAATCAAAACCCAACACTTGAATTTGACTTTCTTAAACAAAAATGTTTTTCCTACTTAAGGCATCTACTACTTTGTTTGATTGACCAGTTATATTTTTTAATACAAAATTAAAACTTTGAAGGTATTCTACCCATTTTGCATGTTTCTAGTTAAGCTTTGGTTGTTGCATAATGTACTATAATGCATGGTTATTTGAGTACAGTATGAACTCCTTGGACATCAAGTAATGTCTCCACTTCTTCAAAGATTGCGCCACTACATAAAACTATTTGTCATAAGAAGAATATTTCTTCTTTGTCTCATTCAGCTTTTCACTCAAATAAGCTATAGGCCTATCCTCCTGACTCAAAATAGCTCCAATGGCTTCTCCATTGGCATCACACTTCACTTGAAAAGGTTTATTAAAATAAGGTAAAATCAAAATAGGCTTCTCAATAATCTTTCTCTTCAACATCTGGAAGTTCTTTTCTACTTCAGCAGTCCATTTAAATGGTTGTCTGCCCTTCTTTATTATTTCAATAATTGAAGCATTTATTTGACTAAAATTCCTTATGAAATTCCTGTAAAAGTTAGCAAGACCGTGAAAACTTCTTACCTTAAAGACACTTTTTGGTGAAGGCCACTCCATGATAGCCTTGATCTTCTCTGGATCCATCCTTAACCCCTCAACGGAAACAAAAAAGCCCAAATATACCAATTCTTCCTTCATGAATGAACATTTCTTTAAATTTAACAGTAAATTTTCTTGTTATAGCCTCTATAAGACACAATTCAGATGTCTCACATGTTCCTCTTTTGATATGTTGTAAACTAATATATCACCCAGATATGCTATTACAAATATACCAATAAATTCCTTTAGAACTTCATTCATAAGTCTCATAAATGTACTAGGAGAATTTGATAATCCAAAAGGCATTACCATTCATTCATACAATCCTTCATTGGTCTTAAAGGCAGTTTTCCACTCATCTCCCTCTCTAATTTTGACTTGATGATAACCACTTTTTAAATCTAACTTTGTAAACTATCTAGCTCCACTCAAACAATCCATCAAATATTCTATTCTAGGTAAAGGAAATATGTACCTAATTGTTATCTTATTGATTGCTCTCGAATCAATGCACATTCTCCAGCCTCCATCTTTCTTTGGGATCAACATTGTTGGCACTGCAGAAGGACTCAAACTCTCTCTAACCAATCCCTTGTCTAACAGTTCCTGAACCTGTTTCCTAATCTCTTCATTCTCTGTGGGAATGATTTTGCAAGCTGCTTTATTAGGTAGATTTTATCCTGGAATCAAATCTATGTGATGACTGATTTTCTAATGGGTAGTAACTCACCAGGAAAATCATCTACATTGATTTCACAATAAATGTCTAGCATCTCTTGAATTTCAATTGGTAAATCATAAACTTTTGTGCAAGTAATTATTATCTTGGGTTTGTAAACCAATGCAAAACTTAACTCATCTTCTTCCATCTACTACAAGTACTCCTTTCCACTTAGCAAAAGGTTCTTTGGATCAGGTTTCTTTGAAGTATCCTCTTCTTCTATTGGCAGCAATGTATGATTAACACCATCTTTGCTAAATTTGTATGTGTTCTTCTTTCCATCATACATAGCTCCTTTGTCATACTGCCAAGGTCTACCCAACAATATGTGACACACATCCATATTCATCACATCACACATAATTTTGTCTCTGTATTTACCCAACTACAACTCCACTTCACATTGCTCACTCACTACCAACTGATATCTCTTTTGAAGCCATGACACCTTGTAAGGTGTTGGATGTTTCTTTGTTTTCAATTTCAACTTCTCCACCACTTTTGCGGAGACCAAATTATTTGTACTACCACTGTCTAATATCATCTGACAAAACTTCCCTTGAGCCTTACACATAGTCCTGAACAAGATTTTCCTCTGTGCTTAGCTGGTTTTAACCAAATTCTGTTAACTACCAAAGATTCCCATTTCTCTGGTACATTTTCTTCGTCTATTACCTTTATTACTTCCTCTTTAGTTTTGGCAACAATTGCATTCCTCTGATTCATTCCCATATTTTTTGGGCACTCATAAGATCTGTGTCCTATCTTGTTACATCTGTGACATCTAAATTCTCTTCCTCTACCTCTGCCTCCTCTTCCTCTGGAAAAAATCCCTCTACCACTTGCATCAACTCGTGTTGGTCCATGCTAACTTGAGCTATTTCTAGCTCTATCTCTAGGTGTTGTAGATCTTCCTCTACCACCTTGACTTCTCCTTCCGCAAAAAGTACCTCTATTTCTAGCAGACTGCTTCCTCATGTGTTTTTCTTCAACCTTCAGTACCATCTGATAAGCCTCTTCTACTATTTTAGGAGACAACACAGTTATCTCATATTGAATGTCCATTCTAAGACCATTCACATATCTTATAACCTTCTCATCTGTATCTGGGATTTGTCCTGCTCTTATACTCACTTTGTAGAATTCCTCTGTGTATTCCTTTACTGTCATAGACCTTTGTCTAAGGTTCTGCATCCATCTAAATAAAAACTTACTTTTCAATTTTTCCACCATCCTGTTCCAATTTTTGATTGGTTGTTTGCCAAGTATTCTCCTTTCTGCTTGCACTCCATCCCACCAAAGTGCTGCATGTCCTTTCAGTTTTGTGACAGCAAGCTTCACCTTCTTTCATTCATTTTTTTCTTTAAATTGAAGAATTTCTCCATGTCATTTATCCATTCTATCAATTCCTCGGGACTTAAGCTTCATATGTACATTGAGACTTCAAGTCTAGGCTTGGATGTGGATCTTAATACTAACTTAAAGAATCTCATTTCAAGAGTTATATCTGTAGGTCCCTCTTCTGCAACTTCAGCTTCAGGTTCACTAACATCCCCAGCATCTGAATTTATTCCCATTTCCATTGCTGCCAATCTAGCTTACATCTGTTGCATAACTGCCAACACTTCAGCATCTGCAACTGGTCATCCTCTTCTTCGACCACCACCTCTTCCTCCAACTCTGAAAGACATGTTGGATTTTTTTTTGATCCTTGAGATCCTGTTCAGTGTTAGTAGGTTGCTCTGATACCACAAATGGTAGCCTGGGTGTAGGTGTAATGGACAATCGTTCAAATCCAAAAATGATTTATGCAAGTTTAGGTGGAATTTCTTCTTGGATTTCCTTTGGAGTCTTAGTCATCTACCTCAAAACTTGGCTATTCTGCTAAATTAGCAGAACTTCTTATTTTATCCGCAACCTGACAACCTTTCAATTTCCACATAATCAAAAGGAATTCAAACTTTTGGTTAATTCCTTATCACGTCCACCTTCCCACAAATATTATCACATTAATTCTCCGTCGTTGATCTTACCCTTCAATCTGATGGTTGATGGTTCACCCGATCGATGAAACTAATTGGTCACCCTCCACCGTTGATCATAGTGCACTTGATCTAATAGTTAACAATGATATTGGGTTTGGCACTTGCATAAGGATTACCCACCCGTAAAGTGGTTTTCTCTCTCCACCCAAGTGCTACGTGTAACTTGATAAATGGAATCGGTTGATCACCCTGAATTACCACTTGCCACTTTTCCCTCATCCGATAACCAACTTCATCGAATAAACCGCCTTCCTTCCTTGACTATTGCATGAGTTGATTAGCGTGCAATGACTGTTAGATCTATTGGATCTGTAGATCAGAAGACTCTCACTCTTCTTCTGGTTTTACCATGATTTGTTAGGCTTCCCTATGTTCCGCTATGATTTTACGATTTTTCCAGATTTAGTTCTACAATTTATAATTTGAAGCTTAGCTAATTAAAGCTCTGTGGTTCAAAACACATTTAATTTAACTTAATACACGGTGAAAGAGAAATTAAATGCAACCACACCAAATCATACAAAACTATAAACTTTTAGGCCAAACTGAAATTCAATAATACGCAAAGATACTTCGGAGGGATGCAACGCCCCTAGGATTGACCAATTATACACAAAAAAATACAGAGATACAATTTCAATAACTTAATCTTATATGGCCAAATCAAGCCAAATCAGTGAAAATCCCCTTACAATCATTCAAAACTTACATAAATACCATTTCCTTCTAACAATCAGATCCTTAATCTCTAGATCGAATCTTCCTAATCTTAAACAATATCTAATCTAATCTTGTTGATATTCTCTTGAAGAATCTCAACTAAATGTAAACTACTTGAATTAATTACAAAATCACTCAATCCCTAAATCGTAGCTCAAATCCTATCTAGAAAACTTGTAAAATGGCAGCTAAAGGATCTCACTCGTTTGCTTGTAAACTTTTTTTGTACTTTTGGAATAAATTTGAAACCTTTTTTCTTCAAGCCTCATGCTCTTGCATCAGTTTGGAATATGTTCCCCATGGCCTTGGTTATTATTTTTCCTCTATTAACTTTATTACATGGAATATTGACTGGGGTTGTTACACCTTGCCATCAAACTTACTCATATCAATATTTGGAATGTGGTTGGTCTTAAACCCAACATTGGAGTCTCTAAAATCATAATTCATATTCCTTTTTTCCTCATCACAATTTTCATGGATTATCTTCTCACCATTGGGAAGTCTTTCTTGCAACAACTTTGTCAATCTTTCCATCTTCATATCCATCATTGCTTCCACATATTATTTTAAACCATCCTTCAAACCTTCCATCTTAGCATTCATTCATTATTGCTTCCAATTCATTTTTTGGTTACTTTTTGTGAGAGTGAAATTTGTTGCACTTGATCTCATAATTTGTATATATCATGTTGAATTTCTTCCTCTTCTTCATGTGTCATAGTCGCGATTTTTGGTTGCTTACTAGGCGTGTCCATTTTTTTCTTTGAGGAATTTTGGAATCAAACAATGATATCTATGCTTCATTATGCCCTTTGAATCACTTCAAACTATTTTTTCTAACAAAAATGATGCAAAATTAAAATAAATAGATAAATAGATAATACACACTTTTTTCTTGGTTTTTAGGAGCTCAATATTGAAACTATTGTATCTCTATAATTTCAGCTCTCCAAGGTCTAAAATTTCTTCTTGTAGTTTCCCTTTGAGTCTTCTTTTCAATGCCACAAGTCCGATAGAGATTTGATCCTTCAAGATAATGTCATGTCCGATCACCCATGATGTCCTGATTATGGACTCGTTTAGTAGAGTGAACTTATAGAGAATTCCACATGTCAATGTTTCAATCTTTGGCCTTGAAAATGATAAATGGAAAAACAAATTATGTTTACTTTTATTGACTTTTTAGAAAATTCAAATTTGATGCTTTTAGAGAAAGTTACGATGAATTTACCAAGGTCATATGTTTGAGACTGAATTGTGGAGCATGCAAAAACCCTAACTTCCTCCAATCATATCTCATAAAATATGGCAAACTAAGATCTAAACTTTGTACATGAAGTTCACCAAGATTTTTCTCCACGTGGTTGTAATTTTAGCTTTCGAATCCTCATAGAAAAAAATTATAGTGAAAATTCCAAGATGACTAGTTTGAAGAAGCTAAACCCTAGAATTCAAAGCTCTTATACCAAATGTTATGAAACCAACTCACAAAACGGAAGAAAAGATAGATCAACGACTTGATAAAATAATGTCTTTGAGGGGAAAACCTCGTTACACTACATAAATTAATAATTTTCGGATGATACAAATGATAATATCTCCTTGGTATATATTAGAGTCTAAGGGATCACAATATAATCAGAGGCTACACAACTATAATAATGTAAGGTCAAAACAATAGCAATATGGGGGATACGTGGGCACAACAATAACAATGGGGGGCTACGCTAAAAATAACAATAAGGGGACTACACTAGTATTATATAGACCTAACATAAGATACATGTTAATTGCACTAAAAGGCACTTTCTACTAGCCAATATGAAGCATGATTGGAATTCCTTCAATGTTCAATATTAAATTGATATATGATATATTTTACTTCATTTTAAGTACCAAAGTGGCTTACATCATAACTTAATATTTTACTTATTTTCTTAGTCTATGAAACTGGAAATTAAAATTGAACATATAATTTTACTAATAAAAGTTATACTATATAGAAAAATTATTAAATTAGTGCAATCATTTTGAAAGATCCATAAACTTCAAAAATTAATGAGAATCCACAAACAAGATTAATATAAATACATAAACTAAATAGTGAATACATGTATCAATAAATTATCCATATGAAAAGATATTCAAATTACAAATATCACATGAACATCCATAAACCAAAATAATAAGCACCCATAAACTAAAATAATGTCCATGATATACATCCATAAGCTGTACATGTATGAAAATATCCAAAGTCTGTATCACACATGTGAATATGCCCTACGAAATGAACCTGAGAATATACAAATTATGACATTATAAGTACCACCAGAACTCCTATGTGAGTTATATAATGCAAAGTAAGTGTCCATAAGTTGGTATTGCAATATAACACATTAAAATTCAAACTAATTCGATCATTATTTATACAAAATCAACAACATGGAAATAAATGATATTGAACCACATTTTTAATTACATATACACAAATCTACTAACCTTAGTCGAGTCCAAATGCAAGTCAGATAGGATGGGAGTTTGATCATGAATCTAGGTTAGGTGTTCCTTTGCTTGTCACTCGATGATTGGGGCATGGATCGGTGGATCTGCATCATCAGTGCCTTTAAACCTAGCATCCCACTCATGTCTCCACATAATGGTGGCATCAATGAAACTCTACATATGGGCCTATGTACACAATGGAAAGGACAAAGTATAATTAGTCTACAAATCACTTAGCATATATGTGTAACTTTAAAAAAAATGTTGAAATCTTAGGAATAATGTTTTTTACATGAACTCTTGTTCCATGTGATTGTACATAGTGACTCTCCTCCACATTAGTGAACATATAAGATAGAGGTTGAGGTGGAAGAGAATCCATCAAGAAAAATTTTAAGGATGGAAATTTATCTTAAATTTTAGAAACCTTGGTGAATCTCACCAGTCCAAAATATGCAATCTGTAAAATGTCTGATGATACTTTTGTAAAAATATTCAAATGTATAATAATTTTATATAGTCTCTAAATACAATTTTGGTGAATTTTAAGGTAAAATAGTTTTATACTATAAAATTTGGGCAAATCATTTTTAAGAAAAATAGAAATTAGTGAATCGTTTTTTTGGAAAAAACATGGAAAATTAGCCCACATGTGAATATTATCCCTTAAAATTTTCCATGGAATCCATGGAAACGTGCTCTGGTTGAGGATGGTCTAACTGATAAACTACCCCCTTAGATGACCTAGAAGAGAATCCATATTGTTGGGATGTGTCTACATGTTATCATGAACTTATTAAGATAAATGTAATCTAATACAAACTAGAAATTTTAATATAAATAATTATACATGATTAGACAATAAGAGTCAAAATTTTCATATATATATATGTGTGTGTGCTTGGTATGTGTCACATAGGTCGTGCACCCTCCAAGCCTCACGAATGGCATCAAAATACATATGTGTATGTGTCAAAAGTTGGTCGAATGGTAAACTCACGAGAAATGCATCATCATATAAGGGCACTAGTGGGTCATGAGGCAGTGGTGGTGGTCTCCTAATATCTCCATCCAATGAAACACATGCACTAGCCAATGATGTATGCATGTTATCTACAATAGTCTCCCATGTCTCACCACTAATTTGCGGCAGCTCCTCTAGCTCTATCTGTAATACCAAGCTCTGAGGAAGTACTGGAAAGAATATTGGAGGTAGTGGTACATACCATGTGTCCCTATGAGCTCCCTCACACTCATAGGTACATCCCAAGCTGGGTCCATAATAATGAGATCTAGTATCAGTGCATTCTAGCATCATATATAACAAAATGTATGCATATTAATGCTTAGAAAAATAAATGGTGACGTGGTCATGATGGGGGAACTAACCCCAATATCCAATGAATCTATCATACACGAAAGGGGATACATGAATATTAGTACAATATTTCAGTACAATCAAACCTTTCTGTCTAGTAGGGAGATTCACAGGGATGTCAAACAACTACACACAAACATCAATGTCCTTAGTTGCCTCTTTCACCACCTCCTAAGAATCTGAGCCTCTAGGCTCATGCCTCGTGATCCTTTGTATGAACTGTAATATTTGGTTATGTGGGCTTGACCTCCAGTGTGTCTCGACCAACCTAGTGATGTTATCAAGCATTAAAGACAATACAAGATGATTCAGTGAATTGGCAGGGATCTTCTCTATCTCTATTGTGATATGTGTATGATGGGTCATAACATCCTCTAATGTGATATGAGTTGTTGCATCATCCCACGGACAGGTCAATGTTTTACTCCTATCCTCAGCTTCAGCTTGTTGAAGACCTATATATCATAAATATTAATATAATATATATATATATAGTTAACAAACTAGAAGCATAATAACATATACATTAAATTCAAACACATCGGTTGAAGGAAATTTAAAAAATAAAGACAATTTCAAGACATAAACACATAAAGTTTAAAAAGGATTTAAAAATGTAGGATGTGTACCTGAAATGGGTGAAGAAGGTCCACTAGATGTAGTATGGTCATCAATAGAGACAAAAACACTGTCTTTGACACTTTGACTGACATCGGAGGCAGGACCTACGAGGGGAACCTTAACTCTCCATGGGCTACATGATTTATCACAAGCCCGACCACATATAACAAAACCTCTTTCATTTTGATGACCTACAGTTGGGGTGCATATATGGGATTCCTCAGCATATTACATATAATACATATAAACTAATCCAAGAAAAAAATGTTGACAAAAAAAAACCATTTCTAAAGCATAATAATCTAGCATGAAGCTTTAAACTTTAGAGTCCATTTTTTTATAATTGATTAGCCAAAGTACATTGAGTTCTACGTAAACACAATCGAAAGATGTTATCAAATCTACCCTCACACTTTTTTCTCGTTTCTAAATAATGAATTTTATTCATAGCCCATAAATATGTAAATATATATGTAAAAAATTGAAATTAACCTATTTACAAAACTAATAAATTTCATGCCAACCAAATACTACAATAGACTTTAAGTTCTTAATGTTTGATTTTGACACATGACATGTACTAGGTGCAAGCACATGAAGACAATGTTTCTTGTACAACACACTACATAATGAACCAATATGGTACAAATTAGAAAAAAGTTAAATACTTTTACTCACTACACCAAATGCACTTTCATGATAGATTTAATATATCTCTCGATGATGCATTGTTGAAACATGAACTTATATAAATAATTATTCTATATTAAATGTTATATTTATAGTTATATTATGTTATAGTTATACTCAATGTACATGCTACATTAAGTTATATATATAGATATCTTGTAGAGATTTCTAGAATAACATTGTCTAATCTGTGTTATCTGTCCAACATTTCGGATGGTGACTCCATCAATCATTAGGGACCACGGAGAGCCATGAGAGTAAATGAGTGTTGGAGAGCCTTTTTATAGGAAATTTTTGAATGTTGGATCGTTTACTATGAAGGCTCTCTATGGGCCCTGATGGCTCTCTGTGGGCCCTGATGATGGGTGGAGTCACCATCTGAAACATTGGACAAATAATGCAGATTACACAGTGTTATTCTAGAAATATCTACAATATGACTAACTATAGAAG
>APFE030592939.1:223270-244403 GCA_000404065.3 Pinus taeda | reverse complement strand
TAAAGAAAAACTTTAAAGATAAATAATTAGATAAAAAATGTTTATACCATTCAAAATAAAAAATATTCATTTAATAAATAAAAAATTACAAGTAAGAAACAAATTTAAAACTTAAATTATGGTTTTTTTGGTGGTTTCTAAGTGTTTTCTTGGTTGTTTTGAAGGATTTTTTTTGGTTTTCTAGGTTGGTTTTGTGGTTTTCTAAGTTGTTTTGAAGTTTTTTTTTTTTATAATTTTCTTGGTTGGTTTTGTGATTTTCTAAGATTTTTTGAGGTATTTTTTTGTGGTCTTCGTGGTATTTGTATGGTTTCCTTTTTCTTAATCAATTGGTTTTCATGGTTTTCATAAATGGTTTTTTTTTAAATTAATTTGTTATATTTTGTAAAAAAAAAAATAAGAAAGACAAGGGATAGAATACCTACCTTTGTTTGAGCCTCTACGATGTTTGGTGGGGTGGTTGGCCAGATTGATTTTAATGCTCCATAGCTTGATCAAGCTCCAATACTCTTAGTTGAGCTATTGTCAAACTCCCGGCCGAGCTCTCGCGGTCTGTGCAAATGGTGTGGACAGACCGATGGAGTAGTATATATTAAAAAAGGGACTTAATCGAGTGTTATAACTCAATCAAGGGTTGGTTTTTAACCCTCGGTCGAGATACCTTTTTAGCACCCAATAAGCTTGATAAGTGCTTAAAAAAGGCTAGATTGAGTGCTTAAATGGCTTGATCAAGCCATTGTTTTTTCCATCCAAATGTACCAACTTTTGTTAGAAAGTGTAATCCAACTCCATGCTTTCACCCTATATGGAAGTTAAATCCCTACCATCTACCTAATATTTTTTATAATTAAATTAAATTTATGGAAATCCTATTTTCAATTATACATAACTTCCAACATAATAAATTATATTTAAATAAAATAAATAAATGAATAGAAAACATCATATGAAATAGAGTATTAGACATTAAAATTTTACTAGAGCTCTGGGAGTGCCCATTGAATTTATCATGTATTTACATATTCAATATTGACAATGATGAAAAGAAAACATATATGCTTTGAATATCCAATCATTTCATGTTGGTTCATGCATCCATTAGGGCTATTAACTCTAAGGATATTGGAGTGATTGGGATGATTAAGGAAGTTCATATTATATTTAGAGATTGGTAGTGAAGGATATACCTTACCATTGTGCAACTTCATGACTATGTGTTGGTTCTAGATTTAGAGTTTCTGAGAGTAAATATGGTTGTACTAGTACCTCATATGGATCATCTATTTATTCTATTATGACTGAATCTTGTTGTAATGAATACCTTTAGAGGAGGAACATAATTGAGAGCCAAATTTCCTTCTATTCATAGGCATGACAAAGAGGATCAACAATCAGAGAATGGTGTTACAATAGATGCCAAGATATATTGTGTTGACTCTTTTCTTTTACATCATGCACAGATCCTAGCATATTTGACAAATAGAGTTGTAAGATAGAAAATATAACCCAAGGAGCGGGTTGTAGAGGGGTCTATGATGCCTATAATTACTATGACAGAGGAGAGGGAGCGACCCTTAATGTAAAAGACTCATTGGAATGGAGGTGTGTCTTCATACATACAAGCAAAGGAAGGGATTGACTCATCCATAGACACTCTTAGAGAGAGTGAAGTGGTTTATGATCCATATTTGGAGAGAGTTGTTGAGGAGACAAGATGCAAGATTCGTTCCCATGTTCCTTTCTTTATGTAGATGACATAGAGATACGAGGGAGTTATTTTAGTAGGAGAGTCAAAGAATGGAGATAAAAATTTTGGTTTCCATGACCACCATACCTCCCATTCGCATTGAGCCATGAGAAAATGTTAATGGATTGTTATTGTAGTTACATGGTGAGTCATGGTGGGGTACCTAAGGATGACTATGAGAAGAGAAGGATGTTTTGATTAGCTACTTGGATGATTTTAAGATTCAAGGTTGTTGCACTTGTGTGATGATATGAATTCTTATGGATTTGGTATTATGATCATAACAATTACCTAATTAACTAGAGACATAGGGGGATACAACACATGGATCCATGCCAAGTGTTCATGGGTAGATGAAATCTAGGTAAGATACAAGGTATAGCATTTCATTTGAGAGTTAGTCTTTAGTTGGTGACATAAGTTGTTGGATAGAGTGTTGTTGAGGATGGAAACAATTTTGTAATATTATTTTTTCTTGATATGGTCAAAGTGGATGGAATCTACCCATGGTATTTACCGTGGTATTTTCCCACGTATCTTCCCATGGTATTATTCATTTTTTGAAGGAAAACAATAAAATAATGTTTCTATAGATTCCATCAAGCTTATAAAATGGGATGGGAGCTAGGCATTTGGATAATCATGCATTGTCTATCTATTTTGTCTTTGTTGAGAACTTGGTAAGGCCAATTCCAGTTTCAGTTTGATCTCATGGACGAAAACTTCATGGGTGTAATTGTTTGGTGGATCCATCCATCGTCCACGATTGTGCTTTAGAGTTTAGTTGGCCGATACGTTTTCCTATAATTATTTATTAAATAAAGTGGTGTTTATTTTTGGTTTAACCTCTGTTCTGTGTTTTGGAAAATTTATTTCTTAAAGGTTTTCATTGTAAATGTATGCATTATAATGAGATTGGATAATTTTTATTAATTGGAACATTTTGGTGATCCAGATCGCTTCATAACTTTTCTGTTTGAATCTTATAGTGGTATCAAAGTTGTGCATCCTGTCAGACTAAGGGCGTTATGCATAAAAAGTGGGATTTATTCTCATCCTAGCTGAAATTTCCATCTTCCATGGTATATAATATCACCCTAGTTGGTTTCTCATTTTTCAGTTGCAAATCAAATCTATATCATCATATCTATACTTGCAGAAGGATTCTAGTAAAAAAAAAAAATGGATTGTCACATTGATCCGTTTCTAGGGGTTTTGGGATTTGGTTTCTTTGGTTTATCTATAGGGATTGACCTAGTGTATTAACTCTATTAGCACAATACTATGGGGAAAGGGTGATAGCCAAGATCTATTTTTGGCAAGACAAACAATACAAATTATTGAAGGGGATCATAGAGCCATAGATTGGCCCAAGTTAGGGCATCCACGTGCACCGAAGGGAGAAAGATAGGTATGTTTTGCATGCCTTATTGAATTTATGATCCCAACTACAGCACGATGCATAGCTAAGATCAAAGGGAGTGTATCTCTATCTTCTCGGATGGATGAGAGGCACTGATATATCATCAGGAGAAGAAACACTCTTTAGAAGCCTGTAAGGCCATTATAAGATGCCAAGTAAATCAAATTCAAGGAGGAGTATTTTTGTGCCATATTTAGATTGTGTTGTGCTCAAGGTGCCAATTCCACCCTCTGATAATGCCAAAGGACCATGTTCAAAGGTTATAGAGCCGAGTTAAATATTGGATCAGCATTTGAAACCAAAATTCGAGTTGGTGACTATGTGCAATGTTTTAAGGAAATCGATTTGAGGCACCAATGTTTGTGGTAGAAAGAACCGCATCCAGTATTACCAAGGGGAGATCATATCTAGTTTTAAATTGTCCTCAGCAGGTCAACTCATTCAATGATTATCTGAATTTCACTAAGGTTGTAAAGGAGGCATATATAGTTTCTCCTTGTAGATTGAGTTGTTCACTATCATGTGAAGTTGTGGCATTTCATCCAGGGGGTAAAAAGGGGGCTAAATATAATTCTTAAGGACCGAAATCTATTCCAGCATTGAGGTTGTATTCAATCATCAATGAAAATCGAAATTACTGGCACTAGGAAATCATGCATGTCCATTTGCATATCAAGTCTGAAGCTAAATTATTTGGTTTCTCTAGGGCTAGAGGAGAGGCTAATTTCATCATTAGTTCATGCCAAATTGCTCAAAGAACAATGATTGAGAGAATCCTAGAGGCCAAGTTGGATTGTTGATGGTTTGACTTATTCCAAAATGATTTTTGAAGATTACTTCAGAAAGGAAGCATAAATTTTGAAGGTTGAATTTTGGGATTATTATTTCCATCAAGCCAACTCATATTTCTGAATATTCCAGACAAGGAAATCTAACCACCATAACATATTAGTGATCTAGGTCTGTCAAGATTGTGGGAAAATTTAGAGACTATAGTGGAGGAGAAATTTCTCACGGTTTCTAGCATGGTAGGTATTTGAAATGTTTATCTAAAGAAAGAGGCTTATTAGAGTCACTTAATCGACATAAGACCTACCATCAAAGCTAAATCCAGTGAAGATTGATTATGTGAATTGGATGGGATATTGTTTATCACTCCATCATATCAGTTATTATATTCAAGCCTTTTCCCTTACTATAATATTTAAACAAGGGGATAAATTTAAATTTATCATTATTAGCTAGAATCTCAAACCATTTGAGGCGGCAAGCGAGGTAAGGAGAGTATCGATTGGGAGAGTTATACCCCTAGCCAATAGTCACACTCACCAACATCGTTGTGGTTTTGTTAGGGTCGACAAGCCACCCTCATTGACTAGGTATAAAGGTCAAGAGAGGTGTGGACGCAGTGGAAATTATGAAGGGTTGTAGTCGTGGAATGATGCAGACGAATTCTAGCCATGCTAGGTCAAAAAGTGACTGATTCACAGAATTACAAGTATGAGTGAGCCATACAAAGATGCCATGAAACATCAATGAGGAGCACTCAACATAATAGGGTGGAGCAAAGCTATCATACTTTTTGACGGGTTTGTGAAATTTGTTGGGAATTTTTCTTGAGATAGAAACTTGAAACAAAAATTTGTTGTAAATAAATAAATATAATAAAATTAAGTAAAAAAGGGGGGGAGTAGATAGAGAAAATCATTGTGTTGGTGAATTTATCATCGCACATTTTTCAAGGTTCGGGAAATATCATGCCTAAATGGGATTTTTGATTTAATGTGTTGTTATGTGATGGTAATGTGTAGAGCCATTAGTGAAGATATGTAATTTGATTCAAGTCATTGGGGGACTTTATTTTTGGAGAAATATTTTTATTATTGTGTCTTAGAGGGAAATCACTTTTATTGTTTTTTAAGTTTTTGTCTAACAAGTCTTACTCATTGGTATTTTTGGGCCAAATTTGTTGAAGTGAAATATTTGGGAAGGCATCTTTTACAAAATGTTTGATTAGTGTACTTGGTATATAAGGAGATAGGTCATTTTGAAGAGATCCTAGAGAACACTCAGAAAGTTATTGATGAATTAGAGGAAATATATGGTCATTTATGGACCAATACCTCCTTTGACCAAAATAATGGTCAAAGCAGTAAACCTATCTTGAAAAGAGTTTATGTCATTATGCAATAGAAGAGCCCATGGGAAGCAAAGGAAGGGTGGGGAAGAGGGGCTAAGCTATTAGCACTTGGATCTCAATTGCAATGAAAAAAGTTAGACATAAACCTTTGTAAGTTGGTAGAATTAGGCATGTGTCTATCCGGGGTGGGGCAACCAGAATGGAAGAAACTCAGTTGCACTCTTGAGCTAGCCATGCTTTTGTTGATACAACCCAAACTTTGGGAGCATATTTGTGAATAGGCCAAGCTCACAGTTTCTTCTTGTCTCAGCAGGATCATAACCTTAACATCATCACTACTACCTTACATTAATGATATCATGAGAGAGATATTGCAACTGATAGTAGAATCCCTTCAAAGGTTGAAAAACATCATGATTCCTAACTTTCAGAAGTGACACAAAATATTATAACTCATGGTAGAGTTCACCTTTGGTGCAATGGTGGTGAATATGGAATGTGAGGTTTTAATCTTTCAAGTGTTCCAGAACTTTTATACCAGCGTTACATCAACTCATCCATACCATGTCAAAACAAGCATGCAAAATTTTATGTCCTTATTTTTAGAAAGAGATAACAATGTTTACTTTGAAACGAGAACTGATACTGTTACTCGTTTTGTATAGATAGCAAAAAAGTGACCCGATTTTGAAAAGGGGTGATGTAGAACACACATGTTTTTTTAGAGCATAGTTTTTGGCATTATAATTTTTTTTATGTACATTGTGTTCTAGAATGGTAGTGATTTTGATGCTGATTTTAAAAAGTGGTAATTCTACACCATGCCCTTTTTTAAAAGGCTTTTTTATTTACTTTTAATTTTCTAATGTATGAAATGTAAATAATTATTTTGTAAATTTAATAATTTTTGAAGTGGTCTTCTTCTTCATATTTTCTTGTTTTTATTCTTTTTTCTTTTATTTTTATTTTTTGTAGTGAGGTTTTTATTGTTTTCCATATTTAAAGAAGAAGGTCGATATTTTGAATTTTTGATATTCTACATATTTATACATCGTTAATTAATTTTTCAATCTACATGAAATAAGTGTCTCTAAAAAACAACATTTTTTTAACAATTGACATAAAAATAACCATTTTTAATATAAATATAACTAAAAAAATACACGTTTTGATAATATTTTGCTAGAAATGACATGTCAAAATCACAATTTTTATAGGAAATTTTTAACTAAAAATGGCTAAATAATAGTTTTTATTTATGAATTTCATGTCAAAAAATAATAATAATCACTTGTTTTTTTTTCAGAAAATAATGAATAACTTAAAAATTAATGCGAAAATCACATAATACAAATATTGAACGCATAACAACCTTAATTGAGTGTATATTCTTCTCATAAAATGTCAAAGTCAAAACATTGCAAGTATAACTAATTAATAGTTACAAAAAATGAACTTGATTTCTAAGTATAACTTAAATTTAATCAACAATGTCACGTAATCCAAAATCTTCATCCTCTAGAGTTTCATCATTGTCTTCTTCCATTTTCCTCATTTTTCCCTTCTAATGGATCTTTGATTATGTGAATCTCCCAATGTATGCCTTTCCAATCATTCCATGTAATGGTGGTTGGGGTGCCTTTGCCTTTTTTTTTCCACATGTGATTCAATAAAGTCCCCTTTCTTCAGCTTAATTTCTTGCATTGCATGTGGAAAAAATTGAAGAGCATTAATTCTTTCCTGAATGAAATTTCATTGTATTGGATCTTTTTCAATTGCAATGCAATTTCTTCCTTTTTGAAGGAAACATGCTAGTGTTATACCTAATTATCAAGCACAAAAGAAATAATGAAGCAAATTAATAAAATGACATATTAATTAAGAAATAACATATTGAAATTCAATTCCATATAATAAAACTTACCTGAGCGAGAAAATAAATCCAGAACCCAATCTCCTTCATTTGAACATATGTCTATAAGATAGTTAATCAATAACTGTGGTTTTTAATAAATGTTAACTATCTCTCATTTTTCTTCTTTGTCTTCATATGTTAGTTTTCTCACAACAACATCATAAGTCAGTATTTGGCTATGACTCTTTCCATCTATTTGATTAAAAATCATAAACATATAGCTATCATCTTTTTCTCATCTATCAATATGAATCAACTCACAATCATTTATAATTAGTTGATCTTCAGGGTTAAGAATATTTGACTTCTTCCTGTAACATGAAATAGTAAAAGTTCAATTAACTTGTACATAAATGAAATTTTCAACATTAATCAAATATACATTTTAAACGTCTTACCATGTAAGTTGCATCCTTGAATTTGTTTTTCCCTTGAAGCTTGAGAATAATATTGCCAATTGTGTGTCTGAAGGAAATGTCAGAAATCTCCATAATGGTGATGACGTGACTTCTAGAAATCGCGCAGCCACTTTACTAAGAGCTTGATAAGTATAAGGGTCACTATCATAGTCAATGTTTGGAACATTGAAACCATGGGGAATATCTGCAATAACTAGGGCATAATCCCTTTTAGGTATGAGTTTAGCAATGTCTTCGCAGTTGCCTTGTATTACTTGATATTGAATAGTGTCTAGCCCATTCCAAATGAAATGAGTAACAGTTGGATCAATTTCAACATTCTTAATATGTTGCTTCTCCAGTCTTTCGATCTTTATTTTTCAATAAAGGTTCTAAAACTATCTAGTGCTCCATTATCATCCTTCTTCATATTTTGTAAAATAAACAAATATATATGTAAGTTACAAATTAAAAATAGTACACAGATGAATAACAATGAATGTATAAATCAACATACCTTTTTAAATGCAAGATAAAAAACTTTTAATGTTGATGTAGAATTTGAATCTCGATAGTGGCGTACAACATCATCCCAACTATCTTCATTCAACAATTTAACCATTTGTTCTTGAATTTTCATGTAAACTTTGTGACTGCATAGATAAAGTAAAAAAGTTAATATAATGATATGTATAACAAATACTACCAAGAACAATATGTTATATTTAAAAGAAAATTATAATCTAAAATAAATAAAAATAATTCAACAAACTTACTTTTGAAATTCCTCAGACATTTCCTCCAATGATAATTCCCTTAACCTCACATGAGATAATATTGCTTTGACAATTTTTTCATCCTTCACTCCTTGAAATGCGTGATAGTCATATCTTATGGAAGCTTTTTCATTTTAGGACCTAATTTATTGTTGCTACATATCAATGGCTTAGACTTTTTGACCTTATGGTTTTTAATGCAAATGTTTTCCCACATGCTAAAATTCTCATTAATCAACTCCCACATCTTTCTAGTTCTAAATGCCAACTGGAAAATGTTATCAACACCTCTAAATAAATCACTAAATTTGTCACCTTTGCCACCTTTTGAATTGATTTTCTCTTCAATTTGATAACCTATTTCCACACAACATTCCTTTCGGGAATCTACAGTAACATTTATCCTATCCCCACCACATTTTTCTTCAAATTCACTATGAATAAATCTAACCCTTTGGATGAAAGTCATAGACATCTTATATTCATTATCTAAATTATGATCCCATTCCACCAACTTTGCTTATATATCTGATAAACTAGCATAAACGATACATTTCATTGTTTCAAAATGTGGGTTATTGGGATAATCCTCCATCAATTTTCTTTCAGCTTCTACAGAATGGTTCCCCCCAAGCACATAATAATTGTATTCAAAACATTTTGATTTATCAAATGCTACTTTGTTGGGAACTTGAACTGGATCAACAAGAAGCACATAACTAACCACATGAGCATATGGATTGTACCTCATCAATGTCTTCAAGTTGTGAACATAGAGATGATGTGGCTTTCTGACTTGATATTGAAATTGTCCTTTACTTGCCTTATAGATTCATTTGACATTAATATGAAATGTATGACTACCCTCAATTAAGTTTCTCTTTGTCAAATTTTGATGAATGGAATTTTGTTTTGTTTTGATAATGCCATCCTCTAAATCAGCTCCTGGTGTAATGATTTATCTGCTTTCTTTTGAAGTTTCACTAGGTTCTTGACTATTGGTAATGACTACTTCAAAACCTTCAACTTTACATTTCTTTTTCATAACATTCTCATCATTATCTGTAACATATTTCTTCTTGGGCATTGTTACTTTTGGTCTTTTATGGCTCTTCTCAATTCCAATGTCATCTTTAGTAATAACAACATATTCTTCACTATCAGTTTCAACTTCATCGTCTTCAAAAGTAACGTGTCTACCCTTGCTAGATTTATCCACTAGAGGCCTTCTATTTTGATCCATTGGATGTAATTTTATAGCATAATTAATTACTACATTTTGCTTGCTTGCCATATCTTTTTTTGACACTGAGTAGAAACTACTGACAACTTTCATAATATCATGCTCTATAAAATGAATGCCTCCCAACCTAATTGAACAACTTTCAACAAAATTTTGCCAAACAAAATATCATGTGTCAATAAAAACAAATTTAAAAAAAATATAGTGAGACAGTTACAAGAACGCAAAACACAAATATAAATAACAATACTTACGATATTTTGTTTCATCTCATTTACAATTTGTTTGCACAACTTTGTTGATACCTCTCTCATGTGACTTGGGCTGTTTTGTAAGTATGTAAACAACTTCACTGTCCAGTACCAAACACATGTCTATGACTCTTCCCATCACGTCATAAATTCCCTTATCGTTCTGCATATCAATATATAGATATATATTCACATTTTGGCTTTCTCTTTCTTTCACATACCAGATTCTTGATGGAAGTTTCACTTCTTTTGATTTCTTCCAGTATGAAATCATCTTCTTATCATTTTAGGCACTTGAAAGATTTGTAGCCATCAGCTCAGGTGGAGTTCATTCACCAATGTTCTTTGAAGATCCACCTTTAAGAGTCTTTGATCCAGAAAGATTCATAGAAATCTTCTTTGATGCCATTTTCCTGAAAAAAGAAACACGTAAATCAGTAAATGATGAAAACATATTAACTTAAATTAACAATGAAAATGATAAATGATAATTAATTTTATAAATCATAACAATTTCGAAAAAAAAAATTAAAAAATGCATCGCCCTGCTGCAAAAATCGGTCAGCCAAATGAGCTTGCCATTGGGTCTGGTCCCCTATCCCAACATAGTGGCCCAACCACTGCCCTTCGCCTAACCCCTTCTGTAGGCGGGTGGGCTATTGGGGTGGCATGAGGGGAGGCTATTGTAGCCCCCCTCGTGCCACCCTGGCAGCCTATCCACCCGCAGGGTGGCGGGGCGACTCAACGAATCGCCTTGCCACCATGCAAGTGGGCAGGCCACCGGGGTGGTGCAGGGGGACAAACTGCAACAACCTCTTCCCATGTCACCACAATTGATCGCCTACCACCTGCGGGCGTGTGGGCCGCCGGGGTGGGGTGCTGCCGCCCCACCACCCTACGGGCAGGCAGGCCACTAGGGTAGGTTGGGAGGGTCGGCTGTGAAAGCCCCCCCCCCCGCCCCCAACGGCCCCCCAGCAGCCCGCCCACCATTGGAGTGGCGGGGGGCACACCCCGCGGCAGGCGGGTGGCGCTTGTCACCTCGGTTGGCCTGTCGATTGGACATTTTGCGTTTGGGGGCGCTAAATGCCCTGCCCCCTTTCACTCGGGGTGCTAGCCAACTATCGCCTCTAACTACAATCCATTTGGCGCCATGAACTACCGGCTCGTTTTGGCCACGTGAGCTTTACCAGCCACCAGTCATAGGTAGACATAGTGGGAAATTTGGCCCACAAAAAGAAGTTTAATTAAAAAAAAAAAAAAAAAAAAAAAAAAAAAAAAAAAACTAAACTACTTCATTAAACTTATTTAATATTAAAATTTGCAAGGAAAAAATAACTAACCTTTCAATTGCGAGAATTCTTCGTTGAATATGCTTGTTGATAGCAATGTAGCTGCTCCACAAATTCGCTCCAAGTCTTTCAACAAACCTCAGAAAATCTTGATGTGATGTGACTAATAGTGATAATGAAATTTATTATATAGGTGAAATTACGGAGATGTTTTACCATACAGTTAATGTAGGATCAATTTGTTTAAGAAAAAAACATGTTAATTTTTTTTATGGCGAAATAGGAAACTATGAAAAAGCAAATATTATGGAATTGTTTTACAACGGAGTGAATGTGGATTAATTTATTTTAGAATGTATTATAAAAATTGAAAGAAAACATTCAATTGTTTAGTAAATATTATATACTTTAACTATTAAAATAATTTAGGTGAAAGTTGTAGTTTACAATTTTAACTTTAAAGATTTATTTCATAAAAAAAAATAGTTTGCATTTTTTAATAAATTGTAGAGTAAAATAATGAAGGAAAATAAATCTAACAAAATTTTTGGAGGGAAATATTTTGGCAAAACTTTTGGAGGGAAAATTTTATTCTCAAAGCTATATAATATCTTTAAGAGACTCTGCATTTGTATCGTTCAACCTCATCTATTTGAAAGGGATGGATTCTCTTGATAGTGAAGTTTCACTTTGTACAACATCAACATCTTCATCACATAACAACTCTATTTGTATTGATGAATATAATGGGAATTCTTCCATTATGAATAAAAAGTCAATTCTTCCACTTAGTCTTAATCCTAAGGACTATGAGAGCGGCACTGATGAAAGAGGGGATGGAGAATTTCAAATAAATAAAGAGTCACAAATTCCACTTCATTCTAATTTTAAGGACTATGAGAGCAGCAGTGATGAAAAGCATGATGACGAATTTCAAAAGAATGGAGTGTCACGGTGTCCACTTAGTCCTAATCCTATGGACTATGAGAGCAACAGTGATGAAGATTATGATGATAAATTTCAAAAGAATGGAGTGTCACGGTGTCCACTGAGTCCTAATTCTAAGGACTATGAGAGAAGCAGTGATGAAGAGCATGATGATGAAGTTCAAAAGAATGGAGTGTCACAGTGTCCACTTAATCCTAATTCTCAGGACTATGAGAGCAGTAGTGCTAAAGAGCATGATGACGAATTTCAAAAGAATGGGGTGTCATGGTGTCCACTTTGTCCTAATTCTAAGGACTATGAGAGTGGCAGTGATGAAGAGCGCGATGACAAATTTCAAAATAATGGAGTGCCACGGTGTCCACTTAGTCCTAATTCTAAGGACTATGAGAGTAGTAGTGATGAAGAGCATGATGATGAAGTTCAAAAGAATGGAATGTCATGGTGTCCACTTAGTCCTAATTCTAAGGATGATGACAGCGACAGTGATGAAGAGCGTAATGATGAATTTCAAAAGAATCGAGTGTTACAGTGTCCTCTTAGTCATAATTCTAAGGACTATGAGAGTAGCAGTGATGAAGAGCGTGATGAAAAATTTCAAAAGTATGGAGTGTCACGGTGTCCTCTTATTCCAAATCCAATGGACTATGAAACTAGCAGTGCTAAAGAGCATGATGACAAATTTCAAAAGAATGGAGTGTAACGGTGTCCACTTAGTCCTAATTCTAAGAACTATGAGAGCAGTAGTGATGAAGACTGTGATGATGAATTTCAAAATAATGGAGTGCCACTGTGTCCTCTTAGTCTTAATTCTAAGGACTATGAGTGTAGCACTGATGAAGAGCATGATTATTAATTTCAAAGGAATGAAGTGTCACGGTGTTCTCTTAGTCCTAATTCTAAGGACTATGAGAGCAGCAGTGATGAAGGACAGGATGATGCACTTAGTTCTAATTCTAATGACTATAAAGGTAGCAGTGACAAAGGATAGGATGTAGCATTTTCAATAAGTAAACAGTCACATTTTCAACGTAGTCCTAATTCTATGGACTATGAGAGCACCACTGACAATGCACATGAGAAAGAATATCCAATAAACATCGAGTCAAATTTTCCATTCAGTCCAAATTCTAAGGACCGCTACAGTAGCACTAAAGAAGGGGAAGATGAAGAATATCCTCCAATTCAGTATCTGAAAATAATAGCTAATCATAATGTGGATAACATTCCTCTTAATGATGATGAAAATCCTTATACAAATGATGATCTAATGATGGTGATGTTTACAAGAAATATTGTATCGAGGAGTAGGAGAAAACCTTTTCATATCAATGCAAGATGTTCGAGTTATACAAGGCGTAGAGCAGAATATCTGACAAGAATAAGTTCTATTAGCACTTTCATTTCAAGTGAATGTTGTCAAAAAGATTGTTTGAAACATATGGATTTCAAATTTTCACTATAGAGCAGGAAGATATATTTTTCAATGAATAAAAGCATGCAAAATTCATATTTAGTTGATTGCATGCAATCTACATTGTCAGATTATGATTATCATATTGGGCCTTTATTTATCTATAGAAAGGCTTTCAAAATGTTTCATTCGATTGGGAATTTTCATCTCTCAAGAATTCAAGAAAATTTGGAAAAGAATCCCACATTTTATTCAGAAGTACGTCATAAAAGACAGTTTGGGCCATTATCAAATACTGCAATGTCATGATGAAAGATTTTTTTTCAAAGCATGGAGAGTGTATGCCAAATAGAGTGACAATACATATTCTAGATAATTTTTCAAGACAAGAAATCTACGACTTATACAAAGAATATGCAGAAGGAGCTAAGGGACATGGTTGGTTTATTACATATCAATATTTTGTGACGGTATGGAAGAAAGAATTCAACAATGTCTGTATTCCTAAGAAGACAAGGATGGGGATTTGTAGCACATGTGCTTCTCTTAAATAAAAAATGGACAAATGTGAAGGGTCAGAAGGAGGTAAGCATTCATAACTTTAACTTTTAAAACTGTATAGTCATCAACTATGAAAACATATTTCTTAATGGCTTTCTTTTATGTTGTGTAGATTCAATTGTCAAAGAACTTCAGGAGCATTGCACATAACAAACAAGTGAAAGGAAAAAGTTGTACAAGCATCAAAAGAAGTGTTATGATAATCCAAATAAATATTTGGATTTGATAATTGATGGTATGGACCAGAAGAAAACACTTTTACCACATTTTGTTCGCACACCCAAAAATTTATAGGAGGAAAATTTTACTCAGTATCACGTGGTCGGTTGTATGGTCTTCAATGGGAAAATGTTGCCAAGGGTGTAATTAACAGCTCCAAATATTCATAATGATGAAAATCTAACCATAACCATAATTCATGATGTGCTTTCTCATTGGTCTGGTAATATCCCTGAAGTTTTGTATCTACAATTGGACAACACTTGCCATGAAAACAAAAATCAGGTTTTTTTGGATATCTAAACATGCTTGTTGAATTGAGAATTTTTTAGAAGGTAAAGGTTGGTTTCCTTCTTAGTGGGCACACTCATGACCACATTTATCAGATGTTCAATAGTTTTTCAATCACATTGAGGAGGAAGGAAGTTGGGAGCTTGCCATCATTACTTGAATGTATTATGAAATCATACATGCTAGAGTCTACTTTTGATGTGTTGGAAGAAACTATTGACATCCGAAGGTTTATTCTGGGATCTCATGGTGAGGGGAAATGCATTGAACAACTTAATGACATTAGCTTCCAACATCAATTTCGTATCAAAAAAATTGATCGGAAAACACTAATATAGGGAAAGAAGTACTCAACTACTGTAGAATGGGCACCATCATCAGGTTTGGAATTTTTGGATTTCATTCCAGATCATCCAATATTTGTATCAAAAATATTGTTATTATAATCAATTGGTGAAGTTCATAAAGCACATAAACAAAATGGAGATATAAATTATTCTAATTGCCTAGAAGAAATTAAAAATGGTATTAGATATAGATATGAGTACTTTGACATTTTTGATTCAGTTTGGTGGGAGTCATTTTTCAATAATCAAAGTGATATCATTTCAACAACAAGAAATGAAGATATAACTTTGAAAAATCCATTTATTTGGCCACAAAATGTGTTGAATGAACATGAGGAAATAAACATTGTTGAATAGCAACAATCTCAAGGTATTATTAATTCTTCACAGGCAAAGGAAAGAGAGATGTATATTGGTTCCAGAAGATCTCGTGCACAACATGAAGCCATGGAAGACCTTTATAGGGATTCAGTACAAGATATTAAGGAGGGTTGGATGATTGCAGTGCTAGTAGATGGAGATCACAATGGCTATCCATTCTAGGTATCTAAAGTTAAAAAGGTCTTTACAGAAAATGAGGATGTTACAGGTGTTGAAGTACATTGGTATGCCACAAATACACACCCATTCAATGGTGTGTATAAGCCAGAGATAGTAGTTGACAAAAAAAAATGGCGGAAAGAGAAAAAGGAAGGGTACAAATATAAAATCATTGTAGCACGGAGATATTAAAATTGGAGGATGTTGACATACTTGTTTATGACTTCAATTTAACAAAGAAAGGAACTCTTCGCTTCAAGATGATAGAGATTTTGAAAAGGTTGTTACCATAAGGAACAATGTTGAGATGGGAGTCTGCTAAAACCAGTCGTAGATCTAGAAGAATTTTGAAACTTGTAATGGTGGGCATGCATGTGGACTCAGATGGGGCACTAGTTTATGAAAGAGATGAATATGGAACATCTTCGTCAACATCCAGTCACTCATCTGAAGATGTGAATTCTTATGGTGTGCAAGAAAATATGAGTGACTTTGAATAATTTTTTAAGATAGTTTATATAATTGATGTTTGCATCGTATCTTGAAATAAAATTTTTGATTTCCATATGGTGTCAAAAGAGAAGTTATGATTCATTTTTATGTTGTTGGATTATATGTCTTAATTATGATAATTTTGATTGTTTAGAATATCTACAATGCAACATTAAATTAGAGATATAATGTATATTTCATTCAATATACAAATAATGACATTTGAATTCATTTAGTTATGTAATTTGTCCATAATGTCATGGTTTTTTAATTCTATGGTTGAAAAAATTCCAATTTCTTTTGTATCCAGCATGTTCTGGTTGAAAACATGTTGAATTTATACTTAGGAAAGAAAAATGTTATTCTACCAAAAACACTAGTGTATTTTTTTCCTCGTAAACAACCTTTTTTGGCATATAAAAATTCGGTTTTACTAGCATTTTTTTTAAATGTTGAAAATTGACCGTAAAAAAAAATCATCATTCCAATATCATCACTTTTTCGTTTTCAAGGTGTTTTTTCACGAATTTTTCGTTTTCACTGCCATTTTTAAAACATGTTCAAAATTGACCGTAAAAAAAACCATCGTTCCAGTATACACACTTTTCATTTTTAGCACTATTTTTGATGTTTTTACATGGTTTTTTGGCCAGTGTTCATGTTTTGAGTTTATAGTTCTCGTTTCAAAGTTTACATTGTTAGATGTCAACATCTACAAGATTTTAAGATCCAAACTATTGATCATTTGGAGAAAGAAAATAATTGTATCACCAACTGCATATGATCTAGTCGAGAAGTTGGTCATGCAAAACATAAAATTTCTCAGAAGGGTGTTGAATAAAAAGGAGCATAAAATGATTAATGGAGGAAACACGAACAAAGGTAGTAAAACCTGCAACAATAATGAACTAAGAAGGACATGACTATGCTTTAAATGAAATGGATCTTGGGCACTTATCCATTCTTGTCCAAGTGATAGGAAGGAGGAAACAAGGGAAAAACAAGAGGAGATTCCTTTAGATCATGGGGAGACTTCTATAGCTGGGTCTATTGATTTTTAGGATGGTGACTAGCATTGTGACATTACTGATCCCAAATGGACTGTGGATAGACTCCTAAGTCTATGTGTTCTTCACAAAGGAAAATTAAAGTCCAAGGAAGTTCCTGGAAATAGCCTCATGGCATAGATCTTTTCATTCTAAATCTACTACGACTTGAATGGGAAAAATAGACTTAGGATGTAGAAGTTATGCAAAAAGAAGATGCCCTTTGTTCTTTGGAAAAAGAGGCAAAATCCCCTAAAAATGGCAAAAAACCCTTATAAATGGAAATTGCATCGGAGATGGTCCAAGAGGTGACTTAAGCAGAGGCAGAAGAGACCCCGATTGTCAATCCCCCAACATATCGAGTCAGAGACGGGCATATGCACATGACATAAGGTAGGGACCCCAGGCCGATGTAATATTGCGATCGCCAATATTGGTGGATAGGCATCGGTGATGGCATGAGACAATGTATGGACCCCCGGGCCAATGCAACTTGCGATTGTGATATATCACCTCGCAACATCGGGGCGTAGCGATATAGAGGGGTAATAACATGCCGGACCCCACAGATTTATAAGCACGATTTTATAACATTTGAGTTCTGCCATAAATGGAATTTCCTATGTATAAGTGTGTTTCGGTGTAAAAATCGAAATACAAAGGAAAGATGCCCGAAGTGATAAAGTCGGACCTGAAGAGGAATTACATACGTGATTTATAAAATTTGAGTTCCATAAGCGGGATTTTGGGCGGGCCTCAAGCAGTGAATGGTATTGGGTTGGCTCCGCCCGATCCCATACAATGAACGATGCGTGGCTCAAGGAGGAGAGAGGAAAACCACCTTTTCAAGCATGTAACTTCCGTACCCTTAAGCCACCCAAAGTCGCATATTGACCATTGGATCGGAGATCACCCAGATCGATGGTGGGGCTTGTGAAAGTGACCCAAGGCGGACCCGATATGATTATAGGGTGGATGTGATGAATTTTCAAGTTTGAGAGAAAGAGTTATGTCAGGTTTTTCACGTATTTCCCGTGTATTTTGGATTTTACCGAAAACGCTTATGCGATATGTT
Source organism: Pinus taeda (assembly GCA_000404065.3). NCBI lineage: Eukaryota > Viridiplantae > Streptophyta > Pinopsida > Pinales > Pinaceae > Pinus > Pinus taeda. Next base: position 226,294 of record APFE030592939.1, on the reverse strand, counting down.
GCCTAACGGTGGACCCGATAGGGATTTTAAGGGCGATTAAATGGAATTTCACGTCTAATATTGTATTTTCTATAAATCTCTGTGTAATGAAATGTTCTCTGCTTTTGGGTTTTGCTTAAGGAAAAGCTCTGAAACCTTTGTAACTGCTCTAGATCATCATGCCACACTGTAAGCGGCAATTTTTATAAGCAATGATGCATTTTAAAGCCACAGAGCCACAAAGCCAGATGGCCAGTCAAACTGACAAAGAGCAGGGAAGCTGTAGAGGCACAGAGAGATGATGATACACAGAGAAATGGCTGGGCTAATTGAAAAGGTGGAAAAGTACCTCAAAGGAGGTAGAGAGCTCAATTGAGAGCAAGCAAAAGCAAGAGAGTAGAGAGAGCAAAAAGCTAATGTGTAGAGCAGCTGAGGGAGTCTTTGGAGTCACTTGGAGGTCAAGTGAAAAGCCGGAGAGCTGAAAGTTGCAGAAAGCCAAAGCCAGAGCCAAAGAAGCCAAATCCGAAGAGCCAGAGTCAAAGCCGAGAGCCAAAGCCAAAGTTAGAGCCAGAGCTAGAGCCTAGAGCCAAAAAGCTGAGAGCTTCAGAGCCAGGGGATAAGATATGGTTTTGAACCCATTGTGTTCTATATAAACTAGTGGAGTTGAGCGTAGAGCTTGTAAAATAACTTAGACCATAATCCTAGAGAGCCTAGTTGATTTGACTAGAGCTCAAGGAGATGTAGCCCAAGAGTTTTGGGTGAACTCCATATTAAACTTGTTGTCTTATGTGTGATGCTCATTTGTTGCATTGTTTCAATGTTATATGTTTTATATTAGTTTAAGAAAATCAATTTATAGCACATAAACAGTTTAACACAACCATAAGCATATGGCTTATTTTCAAGCACATATTTAATTTCACATTGTTTAATCATAAAGACTTGGGAATATTTAAGCTTTGGAAGTGGGATAGGTGCTTGTAAGTTATAGAAGAAGCCTAAGTGCCACATTTTCATATCAGGTGGTATCAGAGCTTGAGATTGATTAACTCCACCTTAAAAGAAGGTTATATCAGAATGCTTGATGGATAGAGCAAAGATTGCTTGTCTGAAAGGTGTTTGGGCAGTCAAGGATTGATTGTCTAATTGATTGTATGCTTGTTTGCAGGCTGAATATTGTTTGAGTTTGAAGAGGTGAAGGGAAAGCTATTGATAGCTCAATCCAAGAAGGACAAGAAGGAATAAGGGTTGAAGACACTCTTCTATCCCAAAGGACCTCAAGGCAATCCTTGAAGCATGAGAGGTTTGTTGCAAAAGGTTGTTGAATAAGCTCTTTATTAATCTTGTTTTAAGTTCTTTTGTTCATTGGCATAATGACTACTTCTACAAGTGAGTCCTCAAATTCTTTTTTCTTCACAAAAGTCTTTGATGAGGACATGAAGCAATACTTTTTCATCATGATGGATATGGCGAGAGAAATGTATGAGGATGGAAGGAAGAGCAGCATACTTACGGAGCAGTCGAATTTTGTGGAGGAAGAGAGGTAGATGCTTTCTGACAAATTGTAGGAAATGGAGAGGCAACTTCATATTTCTAATATGAACCTAAAAAGGATGCATGAGTTGGAGTCATATCTCTTTGTTGCCAAAGAAGCCTTGTTCAAGTATCAGCGTGAAGAAGAGGTAAATAGTTCATGTTTGTCTTCAAATTCTTCTAAGAATGATTATATTTGTTCTTTTGAAAAACATACCAAAGGCATTGGTTCCAAGCTAATGCCCAAGATAGGCTATGAAGGAAAAGGCTTGGGTAGGCATGCACAAGGTATTGTTGAGCCAATAATAATTGAGGAAAGGCCTAAGTATTTGGGTCTTGGCTATGGACAAGCTTATGGAGGAAGTTCCAAAGCTGCCATAAAGACCATTGAAATAGCTCCAAGAAGGAGATGCATTGTAGGTCTTCCACCTCAACCGTGTGAAGATTTATTAAGGAGGAATGCAATAGCTTGAAACATCATTTGCTGGATGCAGGTGTCCAGAAGCATATACTTGAACCAGAGAGTTGTGGAGACTCTAACAGCCTTGAAGAGATTAACAGTGTTCCAAAGGGAGCCACTTCTTCGTTTGATTCACCTCCTCATGAAGGCAATAAAGGTGAAAAGGGCAGGTATAAATCTAGTTCTAATCATCTTCCTTTTGATTTTGAAAAGCATGATAAATTTCCACATAAGCATGGGAAAATAATTGCATGTTCCTTTTGTGGTTTGGATAACCATAATGTTTCTAGATGTTGGAAAAGAATGGCCACATACATGAAATTTTTAAAGGAAAGGAAGCAAGAAGCCAAAGGTCCATTGGACAAGGAAAATCGTGTTATTAAGAGGATGAACATGTGTTGCACTTACTACCATAAGCAAGGGCATCTTACTGAAAGATGTTGGATTCTGAATCCAGCAATGCTTCCACAAAAGCTAGAGAAAGTGAAAAGAGAAGATGGCTGAAATGGAAAGGAAGATTCCATGGATAATGTGGTTCAGGATGATTCACATGTTGATGCTGATGTGCAGACAAAGGTAGTACCTTTGAAACGGATTGGTGAAAAATGGTTAGAGTTCTTATCCAATTAAGATTGCATGTCTATTGATTCATCTATTTGCATTTCTTTGTTAATGGAATGCAAGTTGCAGGTTTCTACCAAGAAGGTGAATGGAAAATTTGAGTAGGAGGTTCACTTTGTTGCTGCAACATTATATTTCATTTTAGCTTTGAAAGTACAGTGTGCTTAAGTGAAAGTTTAAGGATGAAATACATGCATGAGCAAGAGATGCATGAACACAGGAATGTTGATGTTTTCCTTGTATTTGAACATGTGTGTGTGATTAAATTGAAGGTTTGATTTCTTTGACATGCATGTGATGCAACGTTGACTTGGGAGAAGTTAACTTGGTCTCCAAGATGGAGGTAATAATGAAGTGTTTAATCTTTTGAAAAAGAGTCCTAATGGTATTTTTATACATGCTTAACTTAAAGGGTCATTTGTTTTAAAGGC